>JAVQKC010195694.1:0-10778 GCA_036025475.1 Philypnodon macrostomus | reverse complement strand
AGGTTTGGGGTGAATGTGGTGTGAGCCTGGTGGAGACAGAGGCTGGTGGAGGTTTGGGGTGAATGTGGTGTGAGCCTGGTGGAGACAGAGGCTGGTGGAGGTTTGGGGTGAGTGTGGTGTGAGCCTGGTGGAGACAGAGGCTGGTGGAGGTTTGGGGTGAATGTGGTGTGTTCTCAAATCAACCTCCTGATTCACTACAGGTGTGAGTCTGAATGAGACAAGGGCCAATCAGAGTCTGAGGGCCTGTGACAGAAACATGTCCCATGACATATCTTTAACCAATAGGAAAATTGAACTGCAATACCACTGTTTAACCTGGAGGGGGTTAATTTTGCTTCACGGTTTTAGTTACTCTATAAATGCAAAAGGTGTGTATTTTTTGTACATTTATTGTGGGCTGTTCTCTCAAGAAACAGCATGTTTTGCAAAAAGTGCTTACATACTAAAAATCTGCACTGGGACCCTATTATATTGATATATTGATTCCTAAATATGTTTTGTAATGTGGCTCTGTTCCAGACATGACCTGTACTGTACTCTAGTGAAAATATGCCTGATATGCATTTGTACCCCCTTCTATCCACTCTACATCATGAAGACCTCTCCCCGTGTTCATGCAGCTTGACCCAAACCTTCGTATAAAACGCTGATTCAGGCACACTACAGGGGTCAGCACTGCATCCCCTTGAGTTTGTCTCATAATGCAGTTAAGGTGTTGAAGGGTGGGCTGAAGTGTATGGTTCTGTCAGTCCGGGGTCAGGCGGCTGTGGCGGAGGATGGCACCGCTCCAAAGATTTGTCTCAGGAGCCGCTGATGTCGAGAGCCTCTGCTCGGTTTGAAAAGATATAATGTCCTCTAAACCTGTCTCCATCACAGCAGGGGACATACGAGAGTCAGACTCTTCACACCTATGTTCTAAGCCCACATATTACTACCATCATTCTTAATGGGGCCCATAATTAAATTGACACCACATACATTAACATGACATTTAAACAAAGGCTTGAATCTTACAGTATTAGTGAAAGGATTTTTCTATTATTCAGTCCTCGTTTAATCATACATTTTGAAGAAGTGTTCACTTGTAAATAAAGAAACCAGTTCTGCTTGATTGAACTTGAATCAAAATATTGACTTTATTGATATTGCAATATTCAGCTTGGTTTTCGACAATCAAGTGTTTTTTTCTCATATCGTGCAGTCTTGTTGAAAATTATACGTACTCTCATCCATTTCCTATGAGAACATTATTCAGTGTGTGATAAAACATGATGCCTAAAGTACATAATATTTTACTCCAGGATTAGAAGTCCATCATTTTTCTGTCTGCTGGAGTTTGATGTAAATTCAGGGTTAATCCCCAAACTGGGCTGGCCTCTGTCAAGGGTGCAGCCGTCCCCTTTAGGTTTGTGTGTGTTTAGTGTGGTCAACTTTTGAGCAGCACACTTTCATTTTTATATTTGTAATGATTTAGACCTTTTTGCAACATTCCTTCACATTCCTTCACAATTCTATGAACATACAAGTATCGTATAGGATCAACGCACAAGCAATCAAATCTGAGAGCTCTGTTGTATTTTGTCCAGGCCATTGTCCACTAAAGTGGTTTCATCAATGGACACGGACATTAACTTCTGTACATCTCCCGTCTTCCACTCCCATTCACTATTAAACCAAACTCCATATTGCCCGGCGTGTGTTCGGTGACTGTGTGCAGTATAGTCTCATCCTTGTGGCTTTATCGCCCGTGACGAAGGCTGAGGCTGAGGAGGAGTTGTCTGATCGTTTTATGTTGTGTTTCTTAAATGAAGCATGATGGACACTGGATACATTTACTGTTCAGGACTTTGACTCTGAGAAAACTCATATAAAGAAAGAAAAACTGTACGGCCTACGGCCATTTTAAACTCAGAGTTACAAGACGTTACAAGATTGGGACGACCATGAGATGTAATGTACGAGTTTCGATTGAACTTGAAGCACAATTATCTATGACCATTTCGATTTAATTAAACATGTTATTTTGAAGATTTGAGCGGCTGTGGCTGAATTTCTAGAGCAGGCTTCCTATAACCGAAGAATCCCGCTCATAAACTGTGCATACTGTCGTCGTGTCTTTGGGCAAGACACTTTGACCCACATTGCCTATGCATGAATGTGGTTGTATGATTAGTTTATTTATTTGTCTACTATGTAAGTAACTGTAACATGTTTGTGTAATGAGTGTATTATGTAACTGTAACATGTTTGTGTAATGAGTGTATTATTTCTGTAACTGTAACATGTTTGTGTAATGAGTGCATTATGTAACTGTAACATGTTTGTGTAACGAGTGTATTATGTCTGTAACATGTTTGTGTAATGAGTGTATTATGTAACTAACATGTTTGTGTAATGAGTGCATTATGTATGTAACTGTAACATGTTTGTGTAATGAGTGCATTATGTATGTAACTTTAACATGTTTGTGTAATGAGTGTATTATGTATGTAACTGTAACATATTGTGCACTGTCCCATCAAATAAATAAATAAATAAAGTGTCTGAGAGGCAGTAGCAACTGTATGTCTATTTCAATCTATATATCAAAATCACGTGCCACTATGAAGAGATGTTCCGTGATGTCCACCTCGTTGGTCAGTGGTCATAATGTTATGCCTGACAACTGTATACCATTAATTATTACATTTGTATTGCCATTATCCTGTTCATACTCGTCCATGTAACTGGCTGAGGTCAGATAGAGGAGCTGTGTTGTGGGCTCAGATCTGATTTATTTCTGATTGGAGCATTTTGGGCAGCATTCCCACGGCGACAGTGACAGGAAGGGGGAGGGGCCAGGAAGGGCATGTCCTTATAAGGGATCGATGATCTGCGCACGTGTCTCACCTGTGCACGTGGAGAGGTGGGACGCTATAGGAGCAGACAGGAGGAGGGCGTACCGTCACTTCAAGAACAGGACACAATCCTTCACATGTTATATCTATGTGTCCTTTACTTTGACACTTTTCAACTACTTTTCTTCAGTTCATTTATGCGCTTCCTGATTTTTTTCATCCTCTTTACCTTGATTGGTATCTTCACATGAATAGAGACATAAGGGCCTCCTATAAAAACATATGGCGACAGCTCCATCTAGTGTCCAATGACGGTAACAATGTCAATTTTAAAATGCATTTTTTTTTGCACTTCAACAAGTCAATTCAAGCCATCAAATAACAAAGGCAAAATTAAATATAATAGTTCATATGTTAAATCAATCAACTAGACCGGGCCAAGCATGTAAAATACAAACTGAGTCTTTGTGACTTCCAAAGCAAAAATATCAAATGCAATGTGTTTCTGAAAAGTGTCCCAAGCAACGACTGAAATGTCCCACAAAAGGAAATTCCACACAAAACAAAAATGTAAACACAAAGCTATGCAGTATCTGGGCTATCAAATAATAATGTTATTGCCGGGGGAGCTTCTAAGCTGCTGGTAATGAAAGTAAGGACTGACTTGAAAGTAGCTAACAACCATATATAGATTTTTGAACAATATGTCTCCAAAATAGCAGCAGATTCTTCCACTATACACACAATACACAATACATATGCAAATAAAATGAAATGCTTTGAGCTGCAGTCAGTTCTGTGCAATTCAAGATGGTCTAATCAGAGCAGACAGACCTCATTGGATTACCTTACAAACGCCTGGGACACATCAAAATTACATTGTGTTCTCTGGGCCGACTGGCATTATCAAAACGTCACAGTCTCATCACAACATAAACGAAGTCCAAAAAGCATTGTTTGCCGTTTGTATCAACTAGCCTCACACCGTTTGCAATACTTCATATACCTTGGTTACAATGCAATGACGTCTTGCTGCTGTCAGTTCTGCGTGGTTCAAAATGGTCTAATCCGAGCCGACAGCGGTCATACGAGAAAGTACATAGTGTTCAAGGTGAAAACGACAGGTACATTAACCACCTCAACGGGATTCACAAGCAATTATAACCAGCCACAACTGATCTAATAACATGAACACAGTCAGAGCTGTGTGCAGATAGAAGGCATTGAATGGTACATAATAATAATAATAGTGCATCAGTTTTATATAGAGCTTTTCTCAACACTCAAGACACTTTAAAAGTGCATTATTCATGAATTTCTCAGTCACACCCAGTGGTGGTAAGCTACTCGCTCCCCTGGGCCACACCGACAGAGGCGCGGCTGCCAGTCTGCGCCTACGGCTCCTCCCAGCACCGCCAAACACCAATGTAATAATTCAAGGTTTCATTTTCATTGAATGTGTCAGAAATCTGCCTTGAGAGAATGAATGTGAGTGAATGGTATGTGTGCGTCTCCACTAGGGCTGGGAATCACAGGGTACCTCACAATTCGATACCTGATAAACGATACCGATAATATCACAATACTGCAATATGATACGATACATGATCCTACGATATGTCACCGTTTTTAAAGGAACTAATTATTGAAACATTATTATAATAGTGAATACTTCAACTGTATCTGTCGACTTTCTCAAAATAACAAGCACTGCCAGATGAAAAAATTTGTGAAATATACAAAATATTATAAATTCTGAAATATTGATACAGTATCACCAAACCAAAGTACCCCGATATTTCAGAATGTTGATATTTTGTCCCTCCCCTAGTGTCTATATGTCAGCCCTGCGAATGGTCATTGTCAAGTGTCCCTAAGGCCCATAGTTGCTGGTGTAGGCATACGAACAGAATGTAGTCACTGGTAATGTCAGCTGTGAAAAGGGTTCTTAAAAGGTGTGTGTGTGAAAAGGAGGAGGAGGAGG
The DNA here is from genome assembly GCA_036025475.1 of Philypnodon macrostomus. Classification (NCBI taxonomy): domain Eukaryota; kingdom Metazoa; phylum Chordata; class Actinopteri; order Gobiiformes; family Eleotridae; genus Philypnodon; species Philypnodon macrostomus. The sequence continues at coordinate 5,957 of JAVQKC010195694.1, read as the reverse complement.
AGGAGGAAGAGCAGTATAATGTACCTTTGTTGAAGAACATAGAAGCCATCTGACCCATCTCGACCCTCTCCACGATGTCGAAATGCTCCGGGTGACCTCCTGCTGACCGCTCTGAAGGGGGACAGGGGTGAGGGGAAATAAAAGGGGGAGGGTATGGAAAAATTGCATTATATATCTGTGTAATATGATATGGCTAAAATAACACAGTGGTTTACAAATGGTGGTACAGGGACCTACTAGCAGTCCATAGGCTCTTTCTAGTAATATTTAAGAGTCTCAGGGGTTTTATATTTATGGTTTAGTCCTAGTTACGTGTTTTTTTTAACTCAAGTCTAGTGCGTTCTGGTTTAGTCCTGGTTTTATTTATTTTTGGTAATAAAATCTTCAGGGTTCATCACTATTTTATCACGTCCCAGTATAAATTTAGGCTCGTTTTGGTTCATTAAAAAAGGTATTTACACATGTACCTTTGGACCACACTGCAAAGTCAAACACGCCACTTCATGCACAGAGATCAACAGAAAAAGACTATATCAATCGGGGGCGTGGCCAGTAAAAAAAGCAGTGAAGAGAAGTAACAAACGTATTGAACCCTATTTAACCCTATAACAGTTCCTTCTGCTCACTTTGATACAGAATCATCATAATTAGGGACGCACAGATATATCGGTTCAACGTCGGTATCGGCTGATGCTGATGTCTGATGGTCCCCCGTTGTTCTTATAGAGTAACTTCTAATATTTAGGTTCAGAAAGAGTCTTATATATGTGTTTATATATATATAAATATAATGTCTTAGTTTCAAGAAATATAGCCGACTAAAACATGTTTAAAAATATCGGTATCGGCCAAGAAAAGCCATATCTGTGCATCCCTAATCATAATAACATAAACAATATTAATGCACTTATTTTAGAGGGTGCTTTATGTGTACGTTATTATATATTTCAGTTTGAACCATCTGATTTTTGGGTTAACATTGCTACATACACTGTAGGGTTTTATGTGAGCAGTCTGTGCCACAACACAACAATAAATGTGGAATTGTACATGTGCTTGAGGTCGTCAATGAATATTAATGAGGTTCATCAGTCTAAAAATCCTTTGTTCAAAACTTCTGCACAGCCTCGGGTTACAACTGAAAATTAGAATATTTTCAAAACTCGGAAAACAGTAGCACCACTTCACACCCATGCATCTGAAATCAGTTTTTGCCAAGAATCCAAACAGGAGCAAAGAAGGATAATATAAGGGAACATGTACCACTTGTTTGACTGGATTTTGTGGTGAAGACTGCAGCTCGTTTTGAAATAAAAACACATTAAGTTTGCAGTCACTATAGACATTACGGTATGGTTTTATGTTTTTACCTTTCAGATATATGAGCTCAATGTCATTTTGCTGATGTCTTAACATGAAACAGGAACAAAATCGCCAGTTCAGCCGCCGAGAAACTGCATCATGTAAGTAGACATGAGCGACCAAAAAATACAATTGTATGTACATTGAGATTTCTGATTCTTTTTGTGGCGAGTGATCTTGTGCACATTGCTGCAAATATACTAGTCAGAAAAGGTCATGGATATTAAACTTTCACATAAAATAATACAGAATGCTAAAAATTGAGGCGTTGACCCCGTTTTAAGATGTAAAGTAGGCTGTCTGTCGTCTGTAGAAGCCAGAGGTTGCTATTGGTCAATGTGGTAATACATAAGACTTAACACCATCACCTTCTCCCTTTGCCGTAGAGTCAGTCACATGTTAGGGTCTAATGTAAAGGCAGCATTAGTGATACTCACGGACAGACAGGATGGGTTTGGTCTCAGGCTCCGATCGTCCTCGTGTCAAAACCTCATCGTCTGAATATTCTGAGGAGTCGCTCTCGTCAGTCTGCGGAGAGAAGAACAGCACACCGGGGTTAGAGGGATTACTGTACATTATTCTACAAGACCTTTACAAAGATGATATATTCACATTTTAGCCCAGAGATGGTATCGTGCTTTTAAGACCTTTAAACAGGGGTGCACTGTCTGGCCTACATTTTTGATATAAAGGAAAGAATGATCTCTAAATAGGGGGACAAAATGTTGCACAAAAAATGCATTCAGACTTCAGACTAGATTTGAAGTCTAGACTCGATCATTGTCTCAAACTGCCTTCTGAAGATACATGGTTCAAATTGGCCAAAGTTGTAGGCACATGTTTCGATGGACAATATCCATAAATGGATATGCTTTTTTTGGATAAGGATCCCGGAGTTGCGAGTTCAAATCCGGCTCCGGACAGTTTACCAAACATCAATCAAGACCTTTACAAAGATTATATGGGCTTCACATTTTAGCTTGTCGTCTTCTGAAGTTAAATGGGTCAAATTGGCCAATATCCATGAACCATACGGCTGTGTGATGGGCCCTGGTTTAGCTCAGTCTGTAGAGCGTGCGGCCCATATTCAGAGCCTGTACAGAGCTCGGCCCGGGGTTGTGAGTTCGAATCCGGCTCTCGACAGTTTGGTTTCCCATCAGTAAAAGCCACAAATGGGCTAAAAAAGATCTTAAAAAAGGTACCAAAACGATGGCAACATTTACACGAGAGTTTTTATTAACAGAGATATCTAACTTTTTGAATGTTTTGAAACAATAACAAACATCACTCAGTCGCACACCTCTCAGTGATGATGACTAACTGACAGTAATGTTTGATTTATAAGTTGATTAAAGGCCCACATGTTGATTTGTACAGAGGGCGTTGGGGTCCGTCCAGATGTGGCTTGTGTTTCCAGATGTCGTTGTCCCCAGAGTCTCATCCTCTCTCTGTTTGTTAATGTCGTGTAAACAGTGGGAACCAACATCAGCCCAACGAGCCATTATCATTATGAGGTTTTATATTATGAGGTCTATATATTTTCCATTGAAAGTCTACATGTCTACAGCTAGTTGAGATGGAATAAATCAATGACTGTTTGTTGCCAATTCAAGGTACCGGAGTATGTTTGTGATGAGGAAACCCAGCCTGTGTTGCTGTAGAGGCCAGTGGATAAAGGATAATTCATTCTGCCATTTCAAACGTAAATATTTGTATTTTATATACATTTACTTTGTATTTTTCTTTTTTATTGTACTTTTTATTATACATTTATTATATTGTTACTTATCTCTTTTACGCACACTTTTTTACCATGTACTATTACTGCATGCTACTAGTCCTACATGACTATCTCAGCGAGTCTAACGGTTCTTCCGATCCAAAGCATTTCATTGCATTTTTTGACCCTGTGTTGAATGTGCATATGACAAATAAACTGAAATCTGAAACCTGAATATATCTGTCAGAGCATTTATACTTATACAACTTATGTTAAAAAACCAGTAGAGGGCGCTAGATGCTAGTCAAAGATTGTACCAAGACGGGAGGCGAGGAAGACTACAACCACCATGGTGAAAGTCAGACCAAGCAGTGGCGGTTTGTGTTATCTGTGAAGAGACCTACAGCCTGGGACTCTGTTAAAACTTCAGTTCGCCGATGAACAGCGCCCCCCTCAGGCCAAACCCTCAAACCCTCACCAGCCAAGCAATAAGAACCTCTACATCCAGGCTGCTCTCATTCATTTATCCAAAAGAACAGTGTACAATGTTGTGATAAAACTAGAACATAATGACTGGATGGTGCCATCGACTCTCCTCGCTGTCACTTTTCACATTTATGAGCCTTGGGACAAAAGGGAGATTCATGGCGGCCTTTCCTCATTCTGAATAATATAGAACGAGAAATGCCCAGGACTGATGAGAAGGCGTTTGTCTGAGTGAAGAGTAGAGATTCATGAAGTGCTCATGGAGAAATACCAATGTTGTTTGTTAGACTGACTCCACAGCCGTCATCTCAGTCGCAACGGAGCCAGCAAAAAGACTTTTGTCCGAGGAAGAAAGGCAAAGAAAGAGTCAGTCATCAAACTAAAAATGTAAAATCATCGGGGAGTAGATTTCACAACAGGTATATACACCTCTAGAGACATTTCTTTACGGACTGTGATCACTGCACATGGCTCAGGAGTAGGAGCTGAGACAGTGTATATTGCTTAGTTCCACTTTAATAGATTGAGCTGTACTAAAGGCTCTCAAACTGAGGTATAGCTGTTGGTACTCAGGAGACAATTGCAGTATCTCTCCATGTACAGGTGATAAAAAAACTGTTTACTTGGGTGTGGTCAGTAAGGGGAAAGAGGGCCTTAAAGAGACATGCACTGAATCTGAGGTGAAGAAATGGTGCACAACGCGCCGGCATCCACGCCGGCATCCACGCCGGCATCCACGCCGGCATCCACGCCGGCATCCACGCCGGCATCCACGCCGGCATCCACGCCGGCATCCACGCCGGCATCCGTGGTATTGATACACGCACTGGGAAGAGCCAGAGCCAGAATGCTTCTCAAGAAGAATGGTCTTAAAGCGACAGGCGCGGTGGACAGCGCGCATCTGATCCAGAGACCGACCCGGTCCGAGAGCACAGGTGGAAATACTGGGTCTGGCCCAAAAGTCAAGTTGGGTTCTGGTCAGACTCGGGCTATAAATTAAAGCTCTAATAGTACCGCAGTTTGAGAACCACTGCTTTAGAGGAAGCCATGAATCTCGACTAAGCTCTTGTCCCGGAGCTTGTGAAGTGAAAAGCACGATGGAGGTGCTTTAAAATGACCGAGAGGAGAGTAAATCATCTGATTTCTCACAAAGCCCAGAGACGTGTTCATATTTTACTGAGACAAGGCGGTAAAACTCTGGGCTCACGGTGTCGGATCTTCAACTCCAGGTTGTGGTTTAATCAATGCAGGATTTCCTAAAACAAATAGGACTCAGAGAGACTCGGAGAAACGAGGACGAAGACCTATCGTTTAATACATAACAGCTCACACTTTGGGCAAAGGGCCAAGAGTTTGATGGTTAAACTTTTTGTATTCAGTCGAAGGCACTTAATGCGGGGTTTACTGGTACTGCCCCTAGTCCAGTCTGTGAGGAACTGAGCTTTACAACTGAGTTGGTTAATGATTCCCTCTATGCTCATTACCCAGCCCAGTAGCCACAGCAGCCCTGGGCCAGACTGACAAAGAGGTTAGCCCAAACACCACTAATCACACTCACACATTCATCCCCCAGTGCAGGTATGTCTCACCTCCTCCAGTTCCCTCCTCTTCCATCGGAGCTGAGCGTTCGCTGCTGCCATCGCCTCGATCACAAACGTGGTGGTCATGTAACTGTCAGGATAACAGAACAGACATACAGTATTTATCTTCCATTTTGTGTCAAATATAGTTACAATATTAACATAATCTACGGACCTCATAAACCCCAGGAATGAGATGAGAGCCAGGCTGATGGCCCACCCGGCCGCCGCGAAGGCTTTGGGCATCGTCAGAGCTCCAGTCCCTACGATCAGGTTGAACATGTAGATCAGACCCACCTGTGGAAACACATCAGGAAACAGGCTTTAGATACATATTTACAGTCATGTTTACAGATAAACTGTGCTTTTAGGAACGTCCGAGAAATTCAGCATTTAAAGCTTTTTGTAGTTGCACACATGTATTATTATTATATCTTGTGTTATATCTTGTGTTATATCTTGTGTTATATCTTGTGTTATATCTTGTGTTATACCTTGTGTTATACCTTGTGTTATACCTTGTGGTATATCTTGTGGTATATCTTGTGGTATATCTTGTGGTATATCTTGTGGTATATCTTGTGTTATACCTTGTGTTATATCTTGTGTTATACCTTGTGTTATACCTTGTGTTATACCTTGTGTTATACCTTGTGTTATATCTTGTGGTATATCTTGTGGTATATCTTGTGTTATACCTTGTGTTATATCTTGTGTTATATCTTGTGTTATATCTTGTGTTATATCTTGTGTTATACCTTGTGTTATACCTTGTGTTATATCTTGTGTTATATCTTGTGTTATATCTT
>JAVQKC010195677.1:0-17330 GCA_036025475.1 Philypnodon macrostomus | reverse complement strand
CTTATTTAGACCTGGTTTAGTCCTGAATTAGACTTGGCTTTGACCTTGTTTAGACCTGGTTTTGATCTTATTTAGACCTGGTTTAGTCCTGAATTACATTTGGCTTAGACCTTGTTTAGTCCTAGGTTAGACCTTAATTAGCCCTGGTTTAGTCCTGAATTAGACTTGACTTATCCCTTGTTTAGACCTATTCTGATCTTATTTAGCCCTGGTTTAGTCCTGAATTAGACTTGGCTTCAACTACTTCATTGGGCAGAATGTTGTCCTGTACTGCAGTAAGCGCAGTTGATATCTTTCTTCTTCACTGTCCTAATCTTTATCTCTAACCTGCTGCTCACTGGATATTTTCTCTTTTTGGGACCAATCTTAGAGATAATTGTATGTGGAAATCCCAATAGATGACAATACTGAAATTAGTCAATGTCGTCTTTTTTTGTGTTTCATTGCTGTGTCCAGCTTTCAGCCAAAATAGCAGCTAATGTTGTTTACAAGTCAAGCAAATGTTTTCTGATGAAGTCGTTTAATTGCTGCCTTTTGAATGCATATCTACATTTTTTTTTTACCCCAGCTCAGAAATTGCCTACTCACCCTTTACTTTCCCACACTCTACAACAGTGTGCTACTGCTGTTGGTGAGAAACAATGTCAAACAGACACTGATGCTATTGAGTGAGGAATGTGCAAACACTGGTGCCACAGTTTGGTGACAGTCAGCTCAATGTGACCAGGGCTCCCGCACATACCTTCCAGGGCAGAACAGCCGCTGTGAAGAGGATAATAGGTATGGACTAGGGGTGGGCGATATGGTAAAAATATTATGTCACGATTTTATCAAGATCAAGATCAAAATCATATTTCAAATTTCAAATTCGATCTACATCCAATCCAATCTTATCATAATACTTAATAATATGAACACTGACATTATTACACTAAAAATTATATCATAAATGAATGCACTGTATCATGATTCAACGATCTTCCCAGATTCCATTTTGTCGCCATATCGCCCACCCTAGTATGGATGGACTGATATTGCATTGGGCTGGTCTACTTTAGGTTTTGACCTGGTTTAGACCTGGTTTTGACCTAATCAAATCTAGTCTAGACATGGTTTAGTTCTAGTTGAGTCCTAATTATAAATGGTTTAGTTCTGGTTTGGTCTTGATTTTGTTTTGAAATCAGATTATAGGTACGAGGAATGGACAGAACCGCGATATAAAGTTCTGTTGGATGATGAATAATGGATGGGTCGTAAAGACATCGCAGACATACACGTATTGGATAGTTGAAAGATGGACCTGATGTAGACCTGGTTTATACAGGTTTTAGTTCTAGTTTTCAAATCAATAAACTGGTAATCGCAAAGCCAAATATTTTCTGAGGTTTTAGTCTAGACTAGAGAAGGGGTCAGCAAAGAGAGACAATATATACTAGATCGAAGGGACAGAGACATTTAAGTCATGGCTGTTTTTGACCTGAAAATTATAATGGATGGGTTAGAGGGACAGCACAAACAGACAAATGGTTAAAAGTCGTTTTTAGACGTAGCTTTGGTGGGAACATTTACAACTGTGTTTATCACACTTAGGGTGGAAGACGTCCAGACAGAAGACACCACACATTGACTGTCAGTGATTTCCGACTATTGTTCTTGTTCAACTATCTGTCTGCTATCACTGTGGTCCCAGTATGTGTCCTTAAAGGTACTCCTCTGTGGTCATCCTTCTTCCATTCACAAAAACATCACAAACTGTAGGCTGAACTAATTCCAAATACATGGACACTTTATTAGGAGGACCCGCTTTACCATTCTCTGGATTGAAAATGGATACAGCACATTTGATAAAAATGCACCGATCGGTCTTTTTCAGTCCTGATACCGATCCATGTATCTGGGCTTTGTGAATCATCCGATTTTCGTGAATATAATTCACCAATATAATTCACCAATATAATTCACTAATATAATTCACTAATATAATTCACCAATATAATTCACCAATATAATTATTTCTAATTCTTTCCTAACTGTGCATTATCAGAAATAGTAAACCTAAAATATAATAAAACTTGGGCCCAAATGAGCCTCTAAATGTATCACTTTTGGCATTTGTGAGTTATTAATACAATATAATTTGTCACATAATTCATCTGCTCATAATTAGAATGAAGTATTAATACATATTATCGTCTCCAGTATCGGCCTCTATTGATGCAGCTTCTGAGCCTGGACCGGCACCGATATCCGATCCAGTATCAGTATCGATGCATCCTTAGGCATTATAGTGTCTTGATCACTGAACAGTTTTTACATGCACCCCTGTGTGATTACAATAACATCTGAGAATATACCAAAAAGTCATTAATAATGCATTTGATTGATAAATGAGAGCAGTTAAATGGTAGATTTCAGAAGATCACTCAAGGCGTGTGTTTGTTGGCAGCAGAATCACAGTGTGTTTCCACAGTAAACAGACTGTTTTATGTTTTATTCATATTTGTGTTTCAGGTATGACATCTGCATTCAGAAGAACAAGCCCTGTGAGACTCTAGGTAACTCCTGCACATGTAAAGCAAATCAAATACAGTACAGTCAAATGTTTTTTTAGGCAGGTTTGAAGACAGAGGATAGTGTCAGGTAAATATGCAATTTATTTAGTGTATTTTCAATAGTTTACAATATGCAAAGTGAGCGTTCAGAAAAAGCCTTTAAAAACACTCGTGTGACCTCAATTTGCATTCTAAAGTCCACTTGTATATATTTTTGAAGGACAGATACAATTTTGTTCCCAGGTTGACTGATGTTAAGATCAGGTTTGTGGAGTTAAACCAGGTAAAGATAGCCACTAAACAGAAACCAAGGCAACTGGCCTATGTCACAATGTTAAAATACTGTAAAAATCTTGGCTCCAGATGGTGAGCTAGATTCACACCACTTTCTTCCTTTTATGAATTTCCTTTAGATTTGCTATTTTACAGCATTTGCCCAAAACACATACTCAATTAGATGAAGTAATCTCCAATAGAGTATGTGGAAGGATGATTAAGTAGAATAGTTATTAGTTGATATTAGTAAATATTATTATTCATGATAATATTCATATTCCCATGTAATTGTATGCATGTATTTGACCAGGTTTAGCTCCTGTTGGTGGGATGTGTGAGCCCGAGAGGAGCTGCAGCATCAATGAGGACATCGGTCTGGGGACTGCCTTCACCATCGCTCATGAGATTGGACATACGTAAGGCACAGCTTTTGTTCTGGACTAGCCCGTCTTTAGTACTGGTTTGAACCGGATTTAGTCCTATTTTAGACTGGTTTTAATCCACGGTTAGTCCTTTTTTTTTGTCCTGGTTTAGAACTTGTTACATCCGGGTTTAGACTTGATTTAGTCATGGTTTAGACCTAGTCAAAAATGGGGTCTGCTCTCTTGCTCATAGCAACTCATTACTCTGCGATTTTGCGGACGGCCGAGCCGCATCGATGTGTGTTTTGTTGGCTGTGTCTAATACAAACTTTGCTAATGTGACATCCTTGTTAACAGTAAATGTGTGATCGTAAGTGGCTTTTTAGTGTCATGTCTGGCGTTTTTCTGATCGGTTTACTATACATAAACTGGTAAACTGACCAACATCTTTGTATGGAATAGGAATAAAGTTAGTCGCGGTTGGCCAGGCTAGTTTAGTCCTGGTTTAGCAATGGACTTCCAGTAGCCCCTCGACTGCTTGGGCCCCAGTTCAATTGCACAAGCTGCTCTGCCTGATGTTACCTGATATGGCCCACTGATCCTGTTGCTGAGATGTCTTTTTTCCTACATTCACAGAAAAACCCCGTCCCTAGACCACTCTACTTCCCCGTCCCCAAGAGAGCGCTCGTGTAAACTCAGGCAGCATGAGTCACTTCCATTCGCTAAGTGATAATGGCTGTATGTCGGTAAAATTAGTTACACATGGGTCTGCTAACCTACTCCAACACTTTTCTGTATACACCTCAGATGACTTGGAAAGGCCTATTGAACTCATTGGCAGCATTAAAGGGGGGTTGATCACTTAACTATTAGTAATTTTATCTCCACGCATGGTTTACATCTGTCATGAATTCATTAAATCAAGTGAAGGTATTGTTTTTGTCTGTAGCAGGTTTGGGTTAATTACGTGAAGTCTTGAGATTTCGTAAAAAGCTGGAGTAAACTAATAGACTTGAGAACAGATGGTGGATTCGTTGGGGTCCAATCGCACTAATGAGTAACACACATTTTCTCAAGGACACTTAAGTTTCATTATGAACTAGACATTATTGTAAGTGCTTGTATAGCTATATAGGTATATAGATATATATATGGTATAAACCAGACCGAACAGACATGTGCAAGCTTCTACAGTTCACAGAAAGAAAGATTAGACCAAAAAGCCATTATAATATATAGTTTATTGATATGAATTTAGTTACCTAACCACCCCCGAAAATCAAAAAATCAAGATTGTACATTCTTTCGTCTTTCCTTCAATATTATATCACTTATTATCTTGAAGCTGGAGGTCTAGTGTCATAAAAGACATCTATTCGCATACATATATTTTACAGTATTTTATGTATTTGGACAGTGGTACAAAACATGTCAAGTCTAAAAGTTAGGTAGATGAAAGAGTGTTCGGAGCTGGTCTTTGGTCGGGGTTAAAAGTTGTTGGCTCAAGTGTGAAAGTGATAGTTCGTAAACAGAATAACTGGTAAGTTCAACGTGCGGACTTCAGGTGTGAAAACGGCCTAAGTAGACTGAGTTGGATTCAGACCTTAAACTGTCTGGTCCATAGCACCAGTACAAATCCCAGTATTACACCCGGTCTCCAAGCGCCCCACAGTTGTTTCCAATAGTCGTCATGAATCGTTCTGACTTCACAAAGCAGTGTTAGATTAACTCCAGGCCTGTTTGTGGTGGGACGTCCCACATGAAACAACTCTTCAAACCACTACATCCATGACTCAGAAACACTTCCACAACATTTATAAATCCTGCTCAAACACGGCTACTGCAACTGTTATCACTGAAAACCATAAAAGATACAATGAAAACGATGTCTCAACAAGGTACTTCTTCTACGTATACATGTCAAAGGTGGCAAGTGACTATGGGTTTTAGGCAGTACAGTCATTCGCAGACAACCATTCATTCTCAGATTCATTTACTAGTGGTAGGCTAGATTGACTAATATGACTAGATTGATCCCTGAGCTATGTTTCTCAAATTCATTTTTAGATTTGGGATGAACCATGACGGAATTGGGAACGCCTGTGGACCCCGGAGTCAGGAGACAGCCAAACTGATGGCGGACCACATCACGATGAAGACTAACCCGTTCATATGGTCGGCCTGCAGCAGGGACTACATCACCAGCTTCCTCGAGTGAGTCACTAATCTGCCCCACTAAAGAGGTTAAATAAAATTAATTCATACGGATTAGTATGTTAGACTTAACTCATCTTTGTAGCTTCCGTGCTTTGTAGTTGCTACCATATCGTTTCATGTTTTCTTTGCTCTTTGTATCATCCTCAGCTCTGGGATGGGCTCCTGTTTGAACAATGTCCCCCCGAAGCAGGAGTTCACGTACCCCACCACTGCCCCGGGACAGGCCTATGACGCGGATGAACAGTGTCGCTTCCAGTACGGGGTCAGATCTCGACAATGTAAATATGCTGTAAGTCTTTTTCCTGCCATTATAAAGGATACTGCAATGAAAAAATAGATAACATAGATTTTAATTACATAAAATGGCAAACCAAAATTGTGTTCTGTGGAAAATAGTTCACAATACAATAATCAGGTCTACAGTCACTTATCTGATCCGGGCTAATCGTCTAAGTATCTGAATTTAGTCCCAAAGTTGCTGCATAAACTTACACTTTAGACATGGGCATCTTTCACAGCGGCCTTAGCCTCCGAGCGAGTGGACATCTGGAGACACAGACTTCTTTATGGACTCGTTATTGTCAGAACTGTGTGGTCAGAGCATATGTCCACAATAAAAACCCCATGTGTTATAGACATTGTTGGCCCAGGAGCTGAAGGAAAGGTATCTCCTGCGTGTTCAAAGGCTTCTCTTTAAAACTAGACTAAGATTCATAGTTTTTTGTGTGTGTCTTTTGTGTGTTGTGTGTTTCAGGAAGTGTGCAGTGAGCTGTGGTGCATGAGCAAAAGCAACCGTTGTATCACCAGCAGCATTCCCGCAGCAGAGGGAACCATCTGTCAGACCAACACCATCGAGAAAGGGGTGAATATGACATTCACTATGAAATACAGCTATGTGCAATATGATAGACCAACAAAGGAACAGGAGGCAATACCAACAGACCAATCATTGAAAGCAAACACATAAAAGATATCAAAGTCAAAGTCAAATCACACGCCTTTCAGAACATGTTTGTATCCTACAAGGTAAACTGTTATGTGCAGAGGATATTATATTGCCAAAAAATTACAGCCTTTGTGATTACATTTCCATTGTGATTAATTGTGCAGTTTTGGAAGGGTGAAACTGATTCAATAAAAAAAAAAGCCCACAAATGACTTTCAATATTGGACAGACCACAGTTTTAGAGAAGGTTTTCCAGTAAGAGAGATGTTAAAAATGCAATGTTGTATGTTTTTTGCAGTGGTGCTATAAGCGTGTGTGTGTTGCCTATGGGACCCGTCCAGAGGGAGTGGACGGGGGCTGGGGGGTGTGGTCTCCCTGGGAAGAGTGCAGCCGTACCTGTGGAGGCGGCGTGTCCTCCTCCATCAGGCACTGTGACAATCCCAGGTAACATGCAACAGGATCTGAGTTACACAAAAAGATTTAACATAAAAAAATATATTTAGAGCCAACGTTTTGAAAATGGACCGACACTCGCCCTGTTTTTCCAATGACACACTTATGGATTCTGACTCACATGTTGGGTACCATTAATTGAAATTTTAAGTGTGTTAGAAATTCGTGTGGTTTAAAAGCAGTTAAAAATAACCAAAAAAGCAATACATTTTATTTTTGAAGCTGACCCGTATTATGACTTGCCAAGAGCCATTACTGGCCCCTGACCTGCACTTTGGACATTTCTGATCTAGATAAAAATTTAGATCATATAAGAAATATTGTAAATAATTTGATACAATTCATTTTATCACCCAGCTCTATGTCAAAAACAGCCCAAACGCCAGCATTACCCAGTGTTCACATATTTATTTGCTTGTTAGATTTGGTCCATTAGGTTTGTTAAATCTTTACCAGGCCGTCAGATGTTTCTAATGGAGACGTGTTTTTGTAAAGTGTGACAAAATGCTGCAAAAATTAAAAGCAAAGATGCGGTTAAACTGTCGTCAGATGGGACTGATTTAGTTTGTTTGATTTTAGGCCAACGATCGGTGGAAAGTATTGCCTTGGAGAAAGGAAACGCTTCAGATCGTGCAACATTGATGTAAGTGTTGCTGTTATTGTCACATTGAAACATCTCCATTATTACATGCACTGATATAGCTGGGTTATTTACTTGTTTTTTGTGTTGTGCAGGAGTGCCCCCCAGGTTCACAGGATTTCAGAGCCATTCAGTGTGCAGACTTTGACAGTGTGCCTTTTAGAGGGAAGTTTTACGCCTGGAAACCTTACAGAGGAGGTGAGCATTGACTTCAGTAAGATGTATTTGCTGAGGTATAGTCCACGGTTTTAATTGTAGAGCTTAGAGTTGGAGCTCAAGTTGGCATTAACGGGAAAGCCACACATTAACCTCACTAGACCTTTACAAATACCCACATAACCCATAAGAACTAGACGCTGTCTTTTTAGAACAATGTCATACTTTTACTAGGGCTGTCAGTGTTAACGCGTGAGCGGACATGATTAATCGAAAACAATTGATGCGTTATGAATCAGTTAATGCAGATTAATTGCTCTAGTATTGACAGTTTCAACAGTGTTCAGCTCGTAAAGGCATACTACAGACCTCAATCTACAAAACTTTGACAAAAATGGTCTTATATTTGCAGAGATACAGCTGATTCAGTGTATATCCATTGAAAAGAATGTGCTCTATACACACGACCTGACACGCCACTCCCACTGTTATAACACAGACTAAAGGTGTGATTAATCTGATTTATAAAAAGAATCCATTTACAGCACTCACTTTTACAGACCAAAGCTCACAATTATTTTCTACAATAATAAAAAATGTACAGCCAAGCTCTGAAATTCAAGTCCTATTAAGTGGTAGCCTCTATGCACTTAATAGGACCTGTACAGTTGTAGTTTGTTGCAAATGAGAGAAACGTATATTGAGAAAAGTTTTTTTTTTGTTTTTGAATCTCAATATTGCATGTCAGCTTGTAAAAACAATCATATCATTAAAGTCTATAGTCTTTTCTTTTAAATACATACGTGTGCAATACCTATATTGACTGTCAACACAATATCATCACAATAGCTGAGACTGATGAGTTAGGTCCATATTGATCAGATCGAGTTGTAAACCAGGAGCTAATAAACACAGACAAACAGAAGTCCTGAAAGCACCAGTCATTTAGTTGTTGCTGTCTGTCATACAGATGCTGGCTGAACTGAATCAAATTTCCCATAATGCCTTGAGAGAAATTATTTGCTCCTGATGCGCTCTGCACTGGACGACGTGAAAGTGAAATAGTTTCAACGACATAACTGACTTTAATCTAGCCTCTCCAATAACATAATGGCTTACAGAGACCCAGCGTCCCGCCAGATCCAACTTCAGGCAACAAGTGCTCCTTTCATCAAGTCAGCTGATTCTACAATGGAAATCCCTTGCAGCTGTTCAAATAGGACCCACGCCACAGTCTCAGTCCCGGGATCACGCCCTTCCCCTGTCCTTCTTCAGCCCCGAATCACCTCAAATTATCTTTTCAACTCTTTCCACTTCAACAACTCTATGTTTTGTACCTTCTCAAAATATTTCAGTTGATCTAAAGATGATCGATCGTTAACTTAATATGCAATGAGTCAGTTATATTCAAGGCTCACAATTCATTTGGTGGTTTGCAAAATACCGCAATTACTTGGAAAATGACGCAAAAATGCATCTTTTAACATTGGTCATTTTTAATAGGCTTTAAACTCTTGCATATTCCACTGTGTAGCATTGTGCCCCATTTAATACTGTATTGTCATTACCGTCTGAGTCATGGGTGGCTCTACCTCTCCCAGCTACCATGGGTGTTAGGTAGGGTACACCTTGGACAATGGCCAGTTAGTCACAGGGCTAACACAGTGACATTCTGACAGACAATCATTCAATCTTATTCTAAATTTGTGATTATTAAGCTTGATATAACATCAATTAGTATGGAAAAGTTAGATCATATGTACTTTATCCAGCATTTCATGACGTTATTGGTTCAATATTGGTTCCCACACTCCCCAAAGTGTAAAGAAAGTCATTCAATATTTTCTTTTAATAATTTGCATGTTTCATTTGGCTTTGCACGTTTCACATTTTGGTCCAATCCACACAACACTTTACACTTTCTTAAAGTTATAATAAAACAGACACACAGTCATTCATACCCTGCCATGCCAAGGAAAGGCATCATGGGAGTTGTAGTTTTCCGCCACTTTATTGTCCCTAAGTCCTGCCAGTGCCTAGTCTCTCCATTGGCACTTTACCTGCCTCAGCTTTGGCCAGGACAAACAAACCAATGTCAGCAGCCAGTCAAACCTAAAGCTCTACATGAATGAAAGATGTACATTATCGGCTGAAAAACATCTGCAGTTTAAATACACAGGGAGGCTTGGCATGTTTAAAAATGCAGTCTGTAAGTTTTGAACACTATGATGTAAACTAGGCTGTCTGTAGTCTGTAGAGGCCAGGGGAGGGACTCAAGTAAAATCATAGAACAGGGTCAGATAGAACTATTTTTATTTTTTAATTGAGAAAACATATGGACTATACCTTTAAGGCAACTGGACAGCTGCAAGTTAGACTTAGTGTTTTAGCCATTATAATATATAACACAGAGAGGGACCAACTTTAAGTGGATTGCTCACAGCGAACACACAATACATAAAAGTGAAGAAGACTGATTAAAGGTACATTGTGTCAGGTTTTATGGGGTAAATGCATGGAAAGTCACTAATGTTGCAAACACTAATTCAGAGTGGACAAACTGTCTTGCCCAAAGAAACAGCAGCAGTATGAATCAGGAATCAAATCATGAAACTGTAGACAGTAGATGATCTGGCTGACATCCTGAGCCATTGCTGCTCAAAGTTTTTAAGTCAATATTTCATTAATCTCAAAGTCTGCTTCTAGCACGGGGGACACTTGTATGATCTTGAAGTGAATCTAAGCAGAAATACTGGCCACAAACTGCAGGCAAATAAAATACATCAACTCTTGGACAGATGCCACAAAGGTATGCTTGGCCTTTCCAAGACGTTCCCCCCAAAATAACAATCTCTAAGGCTTGTATGTACTGAAAATGTGCAATATTTGGGACATTATGCCTTGGATGGTACTCAGAAGTCACTAACCAAATGTGTGCCAAAGCTAAAAGTACATTATGCTCCAGCCCAAAGCCGTTGTCCTGGTCTGGGATAACTTTTACATCTTAATCTAATAATAGTCTTCTTGACCTGATGTGATTTGTTTACTTTTTTGAAGCTTGGAGGCAGGTTGGTGGACCTTAGTGAAGATATGTCATTGATTGTTGTTTATTTATTTAGTGGAATTACAACCCAGTGCACTCAAAATACAATTCAATGACGCATTTAGAGATTTTAGTCCATTTTCCAAGCTCTACATGAGTGAGTGTACAACCTCAGAGAAAGTACTGCTGATACTTTGTAAAAAATACAAAAACAAAAGTAATAAATTAGACCAGCTTCATTGATGCAGACTGAATGCAACCAATCGGCCAATACAATTTTATTCAACAAAGACCTCACTGACCGATTAGTCAACTCAGTGACTAAAGGCTGTCAGCCCTAATGTCCAGACTCTACATGTGATTGATGCATGTTGACAAGACCAGAAACCTGTCAAGCATGTATTACCTACATACTGTACTTAATATTATGTACTAAGTTGTTTTCATTTCAGAAATAGGGGGGTATGTGGACTGTTCCCATGTTAAGCGTCTTTGAGTGTCCTAAACAAGCGCTATATAAAACTTATGTATTATTATTATTATTACTATGATGCCAAAGCATGTTTTTGCCCAATATCTAATATTTGAGCTGTTTCTTTAAGGTGGGATGAAGCCGTGCTCTCTAAACTGTTTGGCTGAAGGGTATAACTTCTACACCGAGCGCGCCCCAGCTGTGGTGGACGGGACGCCCTGTCGTGACGACTCTCTAGACGTATGTGTCAACGGAGAGTGCAAGGTAAGTCACATCATCAATCCAAGAGATAATAGTGTTTATACTGGTGTAGACTGTACATGAATCAGGTTGTATGTAATAACTGGCTATTGTCCAGGGTGTATCCCGCCTAAGGCCCATAGTTCCTGCTATAGGCCTCAGCTTTTCACAACCCCAGCTATTTTTTGTGGCAAAGCACTTAAGTACACGTTACATTGAACAATACAAGTGTTTATAATTCAAGCTGTTGAGAGTCTGCCACTGACAATAAAAATAAAGTGTCTCAAGATAAAGGGGTTTAATCTGGTGTAGACCTTAGACATGAGCCACTGTCTGGTTTAGACTCTGGCGGCTGACCACCATCACCATCAGCTCAAACTTTCTCAGATTTGGCTGCAGACACAATCTTTTGAAGGTCAGTGATGATAAAAACTAAACACTGCTCTAGCAGTTCTCTTTAAACCTCTTAAATGTCCATGTGTCTCCCAAATGATAAAAATATGATGGTATAAAAAGTTAATTTGACATTTTGAAGTGTGAAGTGACTTCTATGTATCTCGTAGTGATGTTGAAGGCTACATCCTCACAAAGAGACATACCAGTTAAACAGTACTTTTCTACCCATTTTTGACATAAATATGCATACAATATTGCACACAGGTACTGTTACTTTGAAATAATATAACAGGTGAAAAGTAGGGTGCACTAAACGTATTCTTAGAAGTACACATAACACTACCTGCATCTCATACAGGGAACATCTTAATGTTACAACCACAAACTGCCTTTTCTGTACCAGTTTTGTGGCTTTGACAGAGGCCATAGTCCCAGGACTTGTTCAAATGAGAGGATTCTGTTTATCAACAGCCCTCTGACTTCTCTCCCTGTGTGCAGAGTGTAAACCCAGTGACCCTTGGCTCAGCTGTTTCTAAACTGGCTGCGTTCACTGGACTCGAATATTGTTTTTCCTTTTGGCCTCTTTCTATTTACTCCACACAGTTTCTCCTCTATGTCTATTCACTAACGTTTCTACATTGAGTTTATAGTATAGTCATTTGTTTTTATAAGCATTTTTCACACAGTACTTCACACAGTCTATTGTTTGCTGATGTTGTGGTTGGACAATGTACTGAAAGTGCAACGGCTTAATTGTAGCTGCGCTGGTCCAATTAAAGACCCTTTATTGAAAATATTGGTTATAGTGTGAGATTGAGTTTATCATGTTTCAAATATGCATGTCATTCATCTCCATCTGCCTTCATCTCAGCAACTATGGTGGGGTACATTATAGGTAGTGGGCAGTTAGGCAGGGTTGAGACACATGCAATCACGCTCACATTTATTCATTAGGGACAATTTAGATAACACATGAGAGAACCCACTGTAACACAGAGAGATCATCCAGACTTCTGGGTGGGAGGCCTAACTGCTAGTTTTTAACAGTATTCATTTCAAGTCCACCTATATTTGTGACTGAAACCTTTGTACAACAATCTTCTGAAGGTTTTATTAAATGCCTCAAACTAGAATCTTAATTACATTTTCATCAGTGTTTATCTCATCATAATAATGACCATCTGAAACACCCTTTAAGCAAATCATGATCATGATCATCATCTGACTGTACCCTCTCACCTCTGACCCTGAGTGATAGTACCTCAAAAATCCAAAATATACACACTTTGCCCAGCATTTGTGGATAGAAAATGCATAAAATATTGTGATCTGTATTTATCTAAAAGAGTATTATAAAATACTGTTCAAAGGCACTACAGTCGCACAAGTCATTTCATCATCTTTTCTGTTTTGAGATCAGTGGAGAGAGAGTGGGTGGCTTGTCCCAACTTAATTTGCAAAAAGACAAAATTGAAACGTATGTATTTATTTTGTGTTGCAGCATGTTGGTTGTGACCGCGTGCTAGGCTCTGATGTCAGGGAGGACCGCTGCAGGATCTGTGGAGGAGATGGCAGCAGCTGTGAGTCTGTGGAGGGACTCTTCAACGACTCTCTGCCTGAAGGAGGTACAAGGACTTCTCATTATTATGGTTTTTACTATGCTTGTTGATCAGAGGGTTCTAATTCCCTCCATCAACCTAGCTCATACTGCTGTTGTGTCTTTGAGCAAGACACTTTACCAATCTAGTCTTAATGTATAATGTGGTTTAGTGGTATGGCTTCCACGTCCCCTACGTGCAGTGGCATTGAAAGATAGGCCACTCAGTTTTGTCTAACCATATAGAGAAAATAAATGGTTCAACTGCTTCATAGTACACTACCCTAATTACTAAGGGCATACTAAGGGGCCACCGGGGTTTAGCCTTTGTCCCCTTAACTGGATGACATTATATAAGATTATTGTTCTCTGTATGCTAGATAAGTGTTTTGTGGACTGTAAACGGCCTCTGGAAAGCTGCCCTGTGCCGTGAGTTAGGGCAGCCCAAACAATTAAAGTGTATCATATAATTATCCCTTCACATGCAAACTCTGTTCTCTGGGGCGTATTGTTTAAAACTCTACGTAGGAACACAATAATACTGTCTTTCAGCAGCAGCCATTTGTAAAGTATTCCTTATGAATAGTTACAGATAAATGCCAATAAGATAAGTGCTGGCACCAGACTCAGTAACCGGCCATTGTCCATGAATGAATATGAAGATTTATTTTCTTTTGCGCAATGCATTATGAGTGCAATGCTTATTACATAATATGCTGTAGTAAGTATATCTCAAACTCATATCATAATCAAATATGGTTTGGCCATTGGTTCAACTGTTTTCAACTATTTGTCATTGGACACAACATGGAGGCTGATCTTGGTGGCTTGACATTAGCACTAGCCAAATGCATGTAGCTTTGACACATTTACTATCACTAGCTACTTTGTCCTGATGGATGTTACTGCATACATACTGTACATTTCACTAGTTTAGGCCTGGCTGTATTCAGGTAATCATCATGTTGTTGTCAAGCCCTGGGCCAAACCACAATAGAATACAACAAGCTCAGTTAATCTATTTGGAGTATTTATGTGACAAAAACATGGCGGCTGATCGTGGTGTCTTGGTCTCGTTGCTCTTTTGAGTCTCTGTCTTCCCCCATAGGCCTGTCCCGAGTCTATCACCAAACTGTCACTTTACTCACCTCTTTAGTACTCCCCGGAGGGACACACTTTAGTGCTGCCCGGAGGGACGTACCCTGACCTCCCCAAAAAGCCCTGTCCCGGACCACACTCACCAAAAACTACTTGGTCAACCACCAGACCTAAATCTCAAGTGCCCTCAAATTGTCTGACAGTATCGTAAATGCCAGCCTAAAACCATTATTGTATTGTTTTGTTTATACCGACCTTACATGGTTCATGATGAAATGGTTCAGACCATTCTCTAAACAACAGCTGCTAATGCTCTAAGCCATGTTGTCTTAACTCATAACAGCACACACGATAAAGGTTGAAAAACAAAGAAATGTGGCATAGTGAATGTAAAAACTTGACATTTAAGATAAGCGAGATTTAGCCAAACTGGGGTAATTACAATTCAGAAAATCATTGCAGAGATAAAGACCACCTTCAGGGATTCATACCAAAAGCTTAAAGATGTTAAACCTGTAACAGACCATCTGGTGAGTCAGGTAGCACAGCTCAAACTGGAGAGAGGATGCATCATTCTGGTCACTTAGGTCTATCTGCAATTGGCTTTGGTTTCTGAATGTTGTTATGCATACCCCAAAGACACTCCCTCTTTATTAATGTGGCCAAAACCATCTCTATGTGTGTATTTGTTCCCGTTTGTGGGACGTTGCAGCAGTGGACTCAGAGCCTGTTGCGTCCCGAGGTGGCCTATGTGGGCGGTTTAGGTCTAATGGAAAAGTCAAGTGCTGGGGGCTGACCGCTCTTTGGTCTTTTACCACACAGGTCTAACAGGACACACAGCCAAATCTAGGCTCTCTCTTAACCCACGCCTCCATCTGTAAAATACACTAATGGTCATTCCCAGCCTCAAGGTCCCACGCAGAGGTCAGCCGCCTGCTCTTCCCTTTTGTGGTGAAAGCGTTGGAAAACATTATTCATCATGTATTTGCATTTATCCTCCAACTATAAAACTGTGAATATAGTGCACTGGTTCTCAAAGTGGTCGTATGTGGGATCCTTCAAGTGGTACTAACGAGTCTCTTGAAGTTCAAGTCTATGATAGGAAGATTTGAGTTTAATCTAGATTAGCTTTAGACTTAATCCTGATTACTCCTGACAATGAATCAGTCCAACTAGTAATATGTGCATTGAACTCACATAGACTATTTCACATTGACGCAAATCTCAAATACAATCTAGAATGTGTGGATTAAAGCTGATAGACGTATCTCAAAATGTGAAATAGTCCATGTGAGTTGAATGCACATCATTAGTTAAGTAAATTGAGACTGATTACTTCACAATTTTAAGTTGAACATACCTTTTTTCACTGCGTGCATGATTAAGGTGGCTCGAGAGTACCAGTAGAAGCACAGACTCTAAACAAGAATGCATCCAAGTCTTACCAATTTTATTCAATATGTTAAGTTCATTGTTAATTGTTGCATTAGCACCACAATTTGTTTGGTCACTGCTCAATTTCTATTCTCTTAGCTTAAAAAAAAAAACCCGAAACATTACCTAGGCTTACATAGAGAGAGGAAAGAGCCCAGGGCCAGAACAGCTGGAGTGAATGATGTCTGGCACGGGTCTGTGTCTTGGAGGAATGTATGAAAAATCTGCAGACTGAGCTGGGACGTCCCGTCGAGTTACACCTTTATATAATCTGTGCCCCTCTGTGGGTGTGTGTGACGCAGGTTATGAAGAGGTGGTCCGAATTCCCAAAGGATCTGTCTTCATTCACATCCAAGAGCTCAATATCTCCCTCAACTACCTGGGTAAGTCTAAATAAATAACAGAGTCATAAAACGGGGGCTATTATACTTTTTGTAGTAATGTGAGTTATCTTTTAACCACTTGTTTCCTCAGTGTTGAAGAGTAAAAACGACCAGTTCATCAATGGGAAGCTGACCATAGACACACCGCGCAGGTTCGAGATCGCAGGCACCATCTTCCACTACAGACGTCCCACTGATGGACCGGAGACAATCGAGGCTCTGGGGCCCACTAATATGACTCTCATTGCAATGGTAAGAGCCACAAGTGGTGATTCTTCAAGGAGGTTGTGGGTTCAATCCCGGCCAATTTTGTTCCGTCCGTGTTAAGTCTGTATGCTTCTATATGCTCGCTCCTCTTCATGTGTTAGATACATTGGTGACTCTGAAGTGAATTATTAAGTGTGACCTGCCAGCACTGCTATTATCTGGCTATTGTCCAGCATGTTCCCCACTTAATCCCTAACAAGTTGAATGAATGCAGAAGAGGAATGACATGTATTCATGTTGATGAATAATGGCAGATTATTTACTGTATTTTTGTGTTGTATAGGTGCTGGTGAGAGAGGAGAACCCGGGAATCCACTACAGGTTCAACCCCCCCATAAACAGGGAGCCTCTGAGTGGATACAGCTGGCACTACACATCCTGGTCCCGCTGCTCGGCCCTCTGTGCTGGAGGTACAAGACTCGTTAACTGCTAAAATAAATTGGTAGTAATTGAGTTAGAGTCAAGACTGGACTGTCCAAGACTGAGAGTGAACCGAGGCCACGAAAAAAACTATCATTGTACATTTTCTTCACCAGGTTTCCAGATGCAGCAGGTGGTGTGTAGAAAGCAGGCAGATCATTCAGTCGTCAACAACCATTTTTGTGACAAGAAAACCAGGCCTAAGGAGAAGAGGAGGCAATGTAACACAGAACCATGCTCCCCAACGTAAGCTTATCACTGTTACAAAACAAGGCCTGTGCTGTCGTCCCGACAGCAAAGTGTATATCGGCGAAAACGACCCCATACGTCTGCCCCGTACGTCTGCCCCGTACGTCTGCCCCGTATGTCTGCCCCATA
>JAVQKC010195654.1:0-22586 GCA_036025475.1 Philypnodon macrostomus | reverse complement strand
GTGAATTATTTAATTGTCATTAATCGAAGATGTACCAAACTCAATCCAGTTCTGCATCTTCATGATATGTACCTGTGTGCAACAGTTGAAAAAGATCCAGCAAAGATTTTTTGAGTTATTACGGTTTACAGTTTTTGCCCGTAATTAATGAATTACTCAATTAATATTCATCGTAGAAGTACATAAATCGATACAGTTCGGCGTCTTTATGTATGTACCTGTGTGCAAATGTTGAAAATGATCCGGCAATTCGTTTTTGAGTTATCGCGTTCACAGCTAGGATCGTCGGACACGGACGAACACCGACGTGATTCCATAATATCATTGTTTTGCCGATATAATAAGCAGAAAATTAATGATTGTAAATATACTACAACTTCTCCGAGTCCTAAAACATGGGCTAAACTCTTTGCAGTTCAAATGCATATAAGCAGCATTAGTCTAAAAATGTCCAATAAAGTGATAAACTACTAACCATGTAAGAGCAAGGTCTATCTAGTCTATCGATCTACACCCCGATTCAGCTTTACTTGCATCATGAACACATATTTTGCAAAACAAATTCAAGTTTCCCTCTCAAAACATAACCTACCAAGAGCAACATGAAAGGCCATTGCATGTCATGATATTCAGGTAATTTGAACGCTATCCTAAAGATCTAAGTCAAATACCCCTATCCCCTCCAAGCAACAAAGGATGCCCTGCTGATAATCTGCTTT
Source organism: Philypnodon macrostomus (assembly GCA_036025475.1). Classification (NCBI taxonomy): domain Eukaryota; kingdom Metazoa; phylum Chordata; class Actinopteri; order Gobiiformes; family Eleotridae; genus Philypnodon; species Philypnodon macrostomus. The sequence goes on along the minus strand of JAVQKC010195654.1, from coordinate 21,867 downwards.
CCGTGCTTTGACAGTGAAAGAGAAGAGGAAAGGTAGGGTCTTCAAGCTGGTGGTAGTTGTTATTTTGGATGAGAGTGAGTTTTGTTTGAAGTGGGAGAAAAGGCAGGTGATAAGGGGCATCAGGTATGGGGTAAATAGCGTGCAAAGGGCAGAAGCATCAGTGAAGAGGCTTTTAGAGTAAAGCATGAATATGGACTTTCTGAAACCAACATTGAATTATGTTATGTGACATACATTAGACATTTTGAATAATCAGAACAGTGAATATATATGTTTTTCACAATAATATGAAAGTGTATTTGATTTCTATACTATACTACATTTCTAAAATAGTAAAAAAAAAAAACACAAAAAAAATTGTGGCACTAAATATGAGGTGGTAGAGTAGCCAATCATTTTACTCCAGTAAGAGTACCGTTACTTCAAAATAATGTTACTCAAGTAAAACTAAAAGGTACTCATTCACATAATTACTTGAGTAAGAGTAGAAAAGTACTGGTAAATAAACTAGTCCTGAGTAACTGTTTGAGTGTAATGTAAGATTATTTGTTTAGATTTGTGGTAATCTGGCAAAAAAAATAAAAGATAATAAACAGATTTTTTTTAAAAGATAAACTAAAAATGTAAATACAATTTACAAAATTAAGGCACAAGGAACAACATTTCCACATCATCACATTTTTCACATAAAGCTGTTCTTACATGACACACAGAGGTGATAAAAGTACTCTTACTCTTTCTAGATTTCCAAGATTTTACTCAAGTTACTTCAAAATATTATTACTCAAGTAAAAGTAAAAAGTATTGTGCAGTAAAGCTACTCTATGGAGTACAATTTTTTTTTTTAATTACTCAAGTAAATATAACTGCATAAATGTAACTGAGTAAATGTAACTGAGTACTACCCACCTCTGCAAATCACATTCGTACAGACAAAGGGGTCCTAATACTGTATGTTTAAACTTTCCTAGTTGGATCTAAGTAAGCATATCTTGACCTATAGACTGGTATATAGACTTCCAGCTAGTCGTAGATGCTGTTTATGTTTGAAGCGGGAGATAAAGCCGTCGAGAAGGAGTCCAGGATCAGGCATGAGACAAATAGCGTGCAAAGACAGGAGCATCAGCAAACAGGCTGTCACAGAAATACGTAGACTTTGATTCTGCATTCAGCACAGATAAGGCTTTGAATTATTAGAGGAAGTTGTTGGTGATAACTGATGAGGGCTTGCCAAGATGAAAGTCATGATTGTAAGTCTTAAAAAACCAAAACATCCTGAAGACGCAGAACATCTCCGCTGTTTGTTTTGACCTGTTGATTCAGAATGCATCACGCCATGCTGATGCTGGGACCTTCAAAATAATCTTGAATGTATTTTAACAATTGAGTAAAGATAAGAGAAATAGTAAATGTAGACACCCAACCTCAGAACAGATGTGTCAATTACACAGTGATATATAAACACATAGAGTCAAATTCAAATAGAAGCAGCTCATTTGATCTTGAATAATTACAATAATCTGTGTGTGTGGAGGCTTTGCTTGGCTTAGTCCAGTTTGAGTGACAGAGACCTCTGCAGTCCGGACACAGCCAGAGGGAATAGGGTCTACAGAGGGGCTATTGTGTAGGTATTGTCCATTGTTCATACACCATGCAACAAGATGCTTTTATATGAATTCACATAAAGAAATCTGGCACCACACTGAATAATCTTTTCCAAGCGGACATTGTGCGAGTGTTGTTTTTGGGATTGGGAACATATTCAAGTTACTAAATGGAGGCTAAAACAATTGTGGCAGTGGGTCAGATGTGGTTGGATTTAGTGGTCACATAGTCTCCATGTAATGATACACTATTGGTCACTATTGCTACTATTATAGGGATAAAATCATATTGGTCTCAATATGCATTCTAACCAAGACATCAATCCTTAACAATGGAAACAAACTGATAGCAAAACTCAAGTTCTGGTTTTCTGACTCAACAGGATATTAAGGTTTTATGTATTTTAGGCTCAAAACCGCATAAACACATTTCCATATTTTGGTCATTGCAAAATACACACATTCTTACCTCATTCGAATGCATACACACAAATTGTTTTTTAGAGTGTGTGTGTGTTTTTTTTTTTTGGACTGTCTGTGCTGTTGCATTGTGTTGGTCTTCGAAGGTTCATCCAAGATATCAGAGTATACTGACGTTTCAAAAAGGCACTGGGACACAGTTCTTTAGAAATGAGTTAATTCCTCACCCAAGAGATTAGTATTTTTCTGTGTAAGAAATCAGATAAGATAAGATCATCAGATAAGAAACAAAAACACATTAGATTCTGTTACTATGAATGTGACTCAGGGCCATAGAGATAAGAGAGTTAAACCACCAGAGGTCAAAAAATAAAACATTGAATGATGTAGCTTGAAAATAGTTCCCCCTTAGCACAATTCGCAATGCATTTGAATGGAACTTTTAGCTTGAGCGGCTACTTCTGGAACAAATTAGTTCAAGGAAGTGCTCTGGCCAGTCCATGTCTGTCTCTCAGAAGGCTTGGTAAAACATAATTAACACAACGTAGGAGTTCTACTGTGTAATACAATTTTGAGGATATTTAAAGGCATGATTCACATTTGTGTGTCACATTTTTGATGGTAACAAACAGAAAATGCATTAGTCTGTCAATATGAAGGAGCTTGCTAGTAAGCCCTTTTCAGATGCGTAGTAGCTTTTATTGGGTAGCTCATCGGTCCCCAATCCCAATGTGGCCCTTGGGAAAAAAATAATTGCCCACCCCTGAGTTATACTGTCCATGATGTTTAAATTCAGACTCATCTAAACAATGATCATTTCAATCCCCAGACTTGTGTCTTGTGTGAAAAGACACTTGGTATCTGGCATGTGCTGGTGTATGGTTTGTCTCTACTATGTCATCTGGTTCATTCTTTCTCTGCAGTGCATCATTTTACATTGCATGCCTGGCACTCCAACTATCTGCTGTCTGCTTTGGCTGTGGTCAGGCCCTTGTTTTTCTGCATCCTTGTGCTCTGCCGATAAGGAGCAGAGGAGTATGGAGATAACACAGAGGCCCAGACAGAGAGCACTAATCCCAGTAGAGCCAGCACCATGATACGAGCTCATTCCATGTCTGCTTTAGTGGCTCTGACACCACATAATTACCCCGTGAGCTCAGGTGATCTGTATCTATGAACAATTAGTGTTAGACAAGGACCCAGGACTCACCAAAGAAGCCTGCTGAGATGGAGAATAACATTTAATTTCTTATAGAAATGATCTGAATATCACTTATATTAGATAAAGTCATCATTACACTGCCAACAATTGTGCATAGTTAACCCTCTTTTTATATTCAATATTGTATTATTGTGATGTTTCTATTTGTACTGGAGAGACCGAAGAATCAAAATAATGTTTTATGTAAAAAAAAACTACAAAAAACAGGACTTTAAGTGAAGTTAATAGCTTATATTAATTATTATTATTAATATTTTGGTTATTTTACTCATTTTGGTATTTGCTGGTATTTTATCTGGATTGTCTGGATTATTGACAGCTATTTCTATGTTGACATCTAATGGGAACTTTCTCTCAACATGTATGTTCATTGTTATGTTTGTATTGTTATTACAATATCTATAGATAATTGAACATATTTTTTGGCAAAAACATGAAGTTTTATGTTTTGATTCAAAACCATCCTTGATTTCCTTACATTCAAGTGCTTGACAAAATTGTGTATCTAATTTTCACAGATTTCTTCAAACCTTCAATGACAAACACTGACATCATATTCTGTGGATTAGCTGGACCTTGCTCTGAACAGAACCTCATCAGGAAACTAAGAGAATACTGGTAGGTGAATTTCCTCCGTATTTGAAAGCTAACATGTGGTCCAGTCCGGATTTGTTTTGGAGACGTCAGGACCCCAGCTGTGTATTCAAAACCACAGCTAATTTGGCACATTCTAACAGGCTAATGAACTGTCGCCAAATCTCTTTTGCAAACATGTGGCTTTACACTCAGGGAGGCAGGCTGTCAGCTGGAGGAGAGGGGTTGAACATTAAACTCTTAATTCTGTATGCAAGTGTGAATTTGGATAGAATTGATATAACAATACACTGAAAAAAGCCAGGATAACAATAACAATCTATAATAATAATCTACAAATAATGCAGCAGCTAATAGGAATCTGGAGAAAGCAAACGAACCAAAACATGCACATCATCGACCGATCTCAAATTATACTGGCTCAAGTGATGTTTAGCAATAGCCCACTCCTTCTGACCCTGTGACATTGAAACAGCACAGGATATCCTTTTCTCAATGCTTAAATTAAAGATATACCACATACAATACCTTATCAATCAATCAAATTATTTGTATAGCACTTTACAAAGGTCACAACTGAACCAAAATGCAAGAATAGAGTTTAAACATGACTAAAAACATTAAGTAAAAGCAGGTCATGTGCAGTTATGAGCTAAAAGCAGATCTATACAAGTGTGTTTTAGCTTAGCTTCAAACACTGGTAAATCATTATTGGATCACAATCCAAGAGGCAGTGATTTCCAAAGCTTTGGACCAGCTCCGGTCACCACACTGTTTGGTTGGTCAGCAGATTATGTGCTTTTAAAAGGTCACATAAATAAGGAGGTGCGATGCCTTTAACAACTTTAAAAACAAAAAATAATGTTCAAAATCAACTCTAAAAACATACTGTGAGCCAGTGAAGGGAGAACTGTACTGTGAGCCAGTGAAGGGAGTAATGTACTGTGAGCCAGTGAAGGGAGAAATGTACTTGGAGCCAGTGAAGGGAGTAATGTACTGTGATGAGACTGTCTCCTAGTGTTAGTCAAAAGGCCAGCAGAAGTGTTCTAGACCAGTTGGAGCCTATTGAGAGAGCTTTGGTTAATTGGCATGTCATCATATTATGGCAGAACTGGGCAAAGTGCGGCCAGGGGGCAGTCCATGCCAGAAGGCTTGATAAAACAGTAATTATATAATAGGAATTGTACTGTAGAATACATTTTTTGAGGACATTTAAACACACAATTAACATTTGTGTGTCACATGTGAGGGCAATAAACTAGAGTTTCCCTACCAACAAAAAGTAAGCCCTTTTTTGACTGTGCGTATTTTTAACTAAGGACCTAAATTATTTCTGTCATAGTTTTTATTGGCTATCTCATCTCAACAGGTTATCGGCCCTCCACAACAGTTCCAGTTGTCCCAATGTGGCCCTTGGAAAAAAATAATTTCGCCTTATGGTTTTGTAGCCAGGTTTTGAACAGCTGCCCCGGTGTTCAATGTTTGATGGACCTAGGAACGTCATTGTTCTTCACCAAGCTCAACCATGCTGTTGCACCACTGCTGTTTTTATTTGGGTCTATTGTTTAACCTTGATTTGTATATGCTGTGTTAGTTTATCTGAGTTTAGCATTTGGTTAAGTTTTGTTAAGTATTTTAGATTCCCTTTTTGGTTTATTCCTTTTGGTATGATTGTAGACTAACTGCACTCTTGCTCTGCTATAGGATCTGTCCCGAGCGTGGTCTCCAGAAGGCTGAGGGTTTGGTGGAGTTTTTCAGTTCAGCCCCATCGCTCCTCCTGTGTTTTTTCATTTGTATTTTGCACGTCAGCCTCTCTTTGGTCACCAGTTGCATCCATAGTTTACCTGTGTTAAATGAAACAAAACAGTAGAACAATTGGGCCTACCCTTGGTACATTTACATGATAAAGGCCACTTACCACGAATGACATACTCTATAGCCATGCGTCATCAACATTCTTTATACATACATTTAGTCATGGCTAACACACAGAGCCACAGTGTTATTCTCTTATCTCTCTTATCTGCTGCATCCCATATTATCCAATTGCAGCCTGTACATAACACGGTCCATTCCTTTAATTTGTACACCCCGACGTCTCTCTCATGGCGTCTGCCGACATCAGGACACTTAACTTCCCGTAAAAACAGACATAAGACTATAACTGTGTTTACGGCATTGGTCTGAGATCAGGCTGTTCAACATACAAGTCTGCAGCCCTGGACGAGACGGTAGATAAGGGTTGTTCTTTTAGTGGAGCCACATAATGCAGTTTTTAACCAGAATTGTTCAGTTGATGATACAAGCATGAAATGTGTAGACATATTCTCCATTTGGTACTTTTTGAGGGGAAAAAAATGTTAGTCACTCAGAATTCAATATGGACCCCATTCATTTAAAGAGTAAAACTGATTCATCCTAAATTCAAATGTAAAGCACAACTGGCCGTATGAATATTTTTTAGCAATAAATCTCTTTATATAGCACACTCACTTTTTACTTTTAGGGCAGACATTAGAGTGTTGTCATGTTGGGGGGGGGGATTTAGCAAGGGAATAGAACCAGAAACGCAGAATAGCGTTCTGCCAAAAACCGCAACAAAGAAGCCCAAAAACAGCAACAAAACAGGGGCAAACACAGGGACTATATACTTGAGACAACTAGACACAGGTGAAACACATTGGGGGTGTGGCAGGTAATCACACAGTAGTGTAGTAGTAGTGACTAAACACGTGTGTTCTATGTAAGAGCTCAATATGGTGAAAAAACTATATATTTTTAAGTTTTTTATAGCAATGAGTCTCTATGTATTGCATTATAGGCATCATTTGGCAGCCATTTTTGGGCGCCATATTGGAATCTTTGGTGGCTAGCACTTTTTTCTGAAAATCTACCGTATAGTGATTATTTGTGCCAAGTGTCATGCTTGTATCCCCAACTGAAAGATTTTGTCACAAAGCCGCTCCACTATTTGTTGATGTAATTGAAGGACAGCTAAAGGTCACAGAGGGGCTGGTGCAGAGCCACAGCACAGAGCAGACGGAAATGCATGGGGTCCGTGTTCACTTCATAAAGGCATTCTACAGACCTCGATCTTCAAAACTGGTCTCATATTTGCAGAGATATATCTGATTCAGCATACGTCCACTGAAAAGAATAGACGCTATACAGTCTCCTGTCGCCTTAAACTGTATTTCTCTCACAATATATTTGCTGTAGTTTTACAAAAACAACAGAATGCAGTATCTTAGACGTCCTGTCTAAAGTCTAAAGTTTTTGCAGTAAATTCAATCTGCGCCGACTGCACTGACTCTGAGGGCGCCTGTAGCAGAGGCGGTGAGTAGCCTGGGGCCTGGGTTCTATAAAAAGCTAATTTAAAAATTACATTAATTGTGTTTGATTGTATGTGTGTTTGTTAAAATTACAAAAAAATTTGGAAGGAAGATTATCCAATCTATATGTAACCATATGGTGTGTAAAGTGTGTGGGGTAGGGGGCCTACAAACATGGATCAGCCCCAGGGCCTCTGAGCAGATTAAGGTGGCCCTGTGCAGAGCATGTGATTTATTCTTAAAGAGCTAGAAACATGGGCTTTAAAATACATGACTTGTTAAGTAGAACACAGACTGAGTGTACCATTAGTTGTTCTTGGCATGGAGGTTTGCACTATTTAGATTTAGTCCATGAGGTATGTCTAACTAGTTTGTGGTAGCAGTGGCTCAAATGCAGGGGTCTCAAATTCAAATCCACTAGGGACCATATCCAGCAATTCTATGTCATCAGGGTAATAAGTAATAACTTCATTATAGACTTAAGTAATAACAAAAATCAAATAAATGGAGATAGGAAATAGATTACAGATTATGCATTTAGTACATTTAGTATGTCAAGTGCCAGAGAATATACATTAAAGTAGCAAGACTCAAACCAAAAGCACTAAAAAGATCTTATTAGCCAATAGCATGGTACCTTTGACCTTTTTAGAATTGTTTTTATTCATAAGTATGCCAGAGTATATTATGTTTTTGGTATCACGCCCATGGCCAGACAACAGAGGGAGGCAGGCCGCAAATGGCTCCCAGGCAACAAGTTTGAGGTCCCTGCTCTATCAGGAATATTGGTGATTCAATTCCTGTTCCATCCCAGTTCATACTGCTAGTGTGTCTTCCCTTAGGCGTAATTGTGGTAGGTGGTTTGGTGGCCTGAGAGTGGTATATGGCTCCATCAGTCTGGCTTAGGGCAACTGTGGATACAGAGCTAACTTACCACCAGTGTCACTGTGAAATTAATTAATAATGGACTCAGTTGGTGCTTTGGATGTCTTAAAAGCACTACACCAGCCAATTACCATTACCATGCATATTCAGTATAGCAGCAGCAGTACTTCTCTCAAATGTATCTTTGTGTTACATTTTTCAGCACTCAAACTCCCTGACCTCTGTTATGAAATGCAATGTTCCAACATGTGGTTATCATAGTAATATTATTATATATTATAGATAAACGGCATGAGGAAGGTCAGATACAATCTCAGTAGCCTCCAGTAATTGAATGGTTTAAAGGCTGCACTATGATCAACCCTGGCTATATATTTAATTGAATTGTCTTAATTTCATTTGGCCAGAGTAAACTGTATGTTTCCAACTAGACTTTTTCTTGAGCTATTTCCACCACAAAACTAAAGGGATGTTTCAATATGGCTTCTATTATATCTAAACACACTTGTGATATGTCTGTAAGGTGGTTTCCTCTGAGATTCATATTTCCATCATTTCATCTTCTTGTGAAAATCAAAAGGACGCCTGTTTGAATGGAGTGGTTTATGTAATCGTACTCCAACCTGGGCCAAGCAATCACAGCTCAGCATGGCGCACAGTCAAAGTTCAACAGAGAAACATGTTATTCATTTAGAGAGAGGACTCTGGGGTCTGTGGATAGACACTGTTGGATAGACTTCACTATAGACCGTGATGGGGACTCTCCCCCCTGGAAAAAACAACACCCCATACAATATTTCTTTTAAAATGTGTCCCTTCCTTTCCGTGTTGCCGTAGGTTCTCTCCAGGTACTCCGGCGTCCTCACCGCCTAATGATTGTGCTACAGTGCAATCATTTATGCTCAGCTCTTCATTGTCATTTGTACTATAACAATGCCAGTTTTTATTATGAAAAAATGGTATTAGTAATAGTATATACAATAGTATTAGTAATAGTATATAATTAGTATTATGATAAATATTGGATAGGGTGTACATTGAATTGAATGAAGACATTGAAAACTACAAAGTCAACAAAAATTGTGATAAAATTGGAATTGTGATCTTGCTAAATACATTAGATATATTATATATATTTCTACAGAATCACTAGTCCCCCCCCCCCCCCACCCCTAGTCCAGGGTATGTAAATAGTGTATAATATTAACCTGCATGCATTCATAGATTTACTCCTTTTGTTCAGATTTTCCTTTCTGGAGTTTTTAGAGCATTCACAAGAAAATCAGAATGTTGGAATATCTGTAGGATCTGTCACTGAACTCAGAGCTATAGAGATGGAGGTAGGTTTTTTTGGGGTAAGATGTAAGAATTCTCCAGTCAATTTAAAACCCTGATTGTAACACATATTTCATGGATGTGATGTTTAGACCATTCAAGCTGTTTATCACCAAAAATGGCTCCCAAATTCCTTCAGCACCGAGCTAACAGTTATGTGTTTGAGTTCCTGGCCTGTTACAGATTTATACGCGTGGGTCGCCGGGTCTGTGTCACAAAGGTTGATTAATCCTGACGAGGTTTGACACCAGTGATGTATTTTACCACACGTGTGCCGGGGATCGGAGAGAATTTAAAGTGCTAACCTTTCCCCTGTGAATGTGTGCCTTTTAGTTTGATGACTGTAAAAAGAGGCTTGTCCAAATATGTCAAAGCACTGCGTGAAATAGGCTCACACAAATTGTTTTGGAGTAATGGAAGTGGAGTCTGTCAACAAGAAAGCTAGTCTCAGGTTTACCAAAACAAGTCTTCAAGGTAAAGCCTGAAAGTGTTGAAAGAATATACTGTAGGTCAGTGAACAGCTGCAAAGTTTGCTGGTTTGTTTGTGGGGCTCAAATATATCTGTGATAATTATATTGTGATTCACTTTCTGAATAATTTATGACACATGAAACTTAAAATCTCTGCAGACACTGGTAAAAATCTCTGCTCTGTAACTGTGACAGAGCAGACTTGTTGATGGTTAGTGGGACATTGTGTCATATCAGCAATATAATATATACGTAAGTAACAAAAAGACCTCGAAGAGTGCAGACCTTCGCCAAGGCAGCTCATTTCCCCTGTATACACAAAAAAAATAGAACCTATTGTGGGACTGGGCACCTCTCCCGAAAAGTGTTTCTATTGATGACCTCAATTTATAATCATTAAAATCTAAATACAATGAGAGGTTATCAAAATCACAGAAACAACACGAATCGCCTAATAAAACAATGTCATCTGACACAGCACATTGTCTCGAAAAATGTTTTACACTAGCACTGTTTTGGTTTGTTTACATAAGAGCACTTTCTGTGAAGGATGAGGGAGGGAACTCTTACCTTCCTTGTATTGTATTGGCATGCCTCTGAGCTAACATATGGAATTCTTTTGAATCAATCAATCGAATCAATTGTTTCTTGTGTCATTCCTGACCTTCCCTGAAAATGTCATTAAAATCTGTGTACTTTTTGAGCGTGCTAACAGATGTCATTCTTTAAAAAGTCCTGGATCCAGATGGTGATCCAGATCGCTCAGAAAATCTAATCAATTGTTCCTAGTGTCATTTAAGACCTTCCCTGAAAATTTCATCCAAGTCGGTGTAGTACTTTATGAGTAAGCAAAATCGAGCTAATTATTTCTTGTCATTCCTGAGCTTTCCTGAAAATGTCATCCAAATCCAAGTCGCTTACAGGCGCCGGACAAATGTTACTGAATACTGAAATTTGAACTGATAATGTTTCCAAATCCACATGTAAAAGTGTAGAGTGTGCCTACCAACAGCTAACGTCTGCTCCTCCTCCTTTATATCGCTGTGATCCAGGGGGATTATGGAACGTCAGAAACACCAAATAAAATGCCTCCATCCTGACAGATATGTTAAGCTGTCTACATGTCCTATATACAGTAGCTTTAGCTAGTCACAATTCCCACATGAAGCTGTAACAGCTCACACTAGTTTTTAGGTGTGCTAAACAGTCGATTTAAAGACATTTAAAGAAAGTTTTATTTCGGCACTGTCCTCATCTAGTAAACACAAAAATGAGATCCAATTAATCGAATCAAAAATAAAACTAGTATGCACACTGAGAGCGCAGACCTCCGTCAAGGCAGCTCATTTCCCTTAAACACATTGAACCTTCTGTGGGACTGGGCACCCCTCCAGAAAAAATGACAAAACAGTGACTTCTCGTTCTTTGTTTCTATTAATGACCTCAAACCAAACTCATTCAAATTCTCTTAATACAACGAGAGGTTATCAAAACCACAGAAACAACAGTCATAGCCTCATATTACAATGTCATCTGGTACAGCAGAAAAGTGCTGTACACACACACTGTTTTGGTTTGTCAGAGCACTTTCTGTGAAGAATGGGGGAGGGAACTCTTGCCTGCCTTGTGTTGTATTGGCATGCCTCTGGACTAACAGACAGCCTTCTTTGAAAAAACTCTGGATCCCGACGCTCATCCGGATCAACTGATCCTTGTCATTGCTGACCTTCCATGAAAATGTCATCCAAATCTGTTCAGTAGTTTTTGAGTCAAGTCGCTTACAGATCAACCAAGGACATTACCTCCTTGGTGGAGGTAACCAGGTTATATAGTCCCAACAAGTTGTGTTAGGGCATTTTACAATTGAAGCAGGTGTAACCGATATTACACATTAACCCTTTTGAGCATGCTTTTCAGGTGATTTTATTAAGACTTTGTATTGTGGTTGAATTTTAAAGTTGCATTTTGATTGTCAAATTAACCAGCTTGACTTATAACCATATATATTGTTTAAAATCTGTGGTAACAAAGAAGTAGGCCAGTTTCTGTGTTTTTTTTCTTCTTTGTAAATGTCATGTACAGATGTGGATGAGGTCAGACGTAGACCCTCTGAGACACTTTGACCTTTTCATGAAGCTTCTTGTTGCAGCAGCTCTCACATTCATTCAAGTCTGATACTCCAAACATGTCACGGACCTAAAGCCGTGGACATGCAAAGGGAGAACGTGCCATTTCGGAAGTGGAAATTGACACAGGGCCATCCAGTCAGAAGCTCTTTGCTACAGTTTAATAATGTTTTTTTAAAGTACACTGCCTTCAGGCCGCTCCACGCTTTCCAGAGCACACGGACTTCCTCGACGGTTCAAAGGTCGCTAAGACTTTATGGAGCACAAATCCTTGGGGTGTTTGACTGACTGAAAAAGAAAGAAAATTCATTCACCATACATACTTTTCATTAATGCAAATATATCTTATCCAAATAGGAATAAGGCTTATGTAGTGTTGAAGTCTGACTTTTACTGTCAAAACAGAGCTATCCTGAGAGCTCATAAAGGGTATGGAAATGTGGAAAACAGATGACAATACTGTGCAGTAAATTTAAAGTACAAGCGCAATATTCTCTCAATGTGTTGACTGTATTTGGGGGTAAGATTTATGGAGCAGATTTGAAGGAACCATATTATATTAACTTGAATTTTCTGATTTTCTTTGTTGAATTGTGATTCTTTCACACATGTTTGAGCGATCCTATATGCTGATCTTCTCAGGAGCTGAAATCACATGTCAAGGGACATGCTAAAGTGAAAAAAAAAAATCAGAAGAAAAACTGAAGCTCCCAAAAAGGCTTCAGTTAAAATTACATTTCATTTAAAAAACATTATATAACTCCTTTAATATCAGGTAGAATTAGTCTGGGGCTAAAATACTAAACCAGGACAAAGATAATGGACTAAAACATCAAAGTCATTATATCGGCAAAACAACGATATTATGGAATCACGATGGTCCGCTTTCACAGATCATACGTGTGAATGCAATAACTCAAAAACTAACTGGATTGATTGATGGATTGGTAGTTCTACAATAAATATTAATTAAGTAATTAATTAATTACTGCCCAAAACTGTGAATGCAATAACTAAAAAGTCTTTGCTTGATATCTTTAACTTTTTCACACAGGTACATATCATGAGTTTGGTACTTCCCGATTAGGCTCATACCTGAAACACTTAATTACCCCCCGGCCCTGAACACATCTGACCAATATGATGGCAGTTTCCTCTATAGCGCCCCCTATAGACTGAAAGAAGAATGTAGTTTTAAGCAAATGTACAAAATTTTCAAAAAATATTGTTCATAAACATCCAGACAAATCAAAAGAGTCAAATAGACCCTTCCCATGTTTGTCATGGTTTGGGGGCGTGGCCTCTTCATTGCTCATAAACAATACAAAAACACTTAGAAATCATACAATGTCTGATGAAGTGTCTCGTAGCAGTCGTATGGGGGCGTTTCGCCGATATACACCTTGCTGTCTGGGACGACAGCACAGGCCTCGTTTATGACTTTTGTCACATTGGCACTCACTCCCACAGATTCTCTGGCCTTCAGTATTTTCTAGGAATATCTGCCTTATGACTTTCTGAAAAGCAGCGTGTTAACTGATCTCCATGTGCATTAAGTGGTGCATTATATCATGTACATAGACCTTTTCTCTCTCGCTCTCTCTCTCTCTCTCTCTCCCTCTCTCTCTCTCTCTCTCTCTCTCTCTCTCTGAGGCTATGAATATGCTGAGTACCACCAACACTGTGCCATGTGACTTTAGTGAGATGTTTAAAACTAATGTGAAACTGGGTCAATGATGTTGCACTTCATCGCAGTCATTGTTATTCAAATACTCTGCAGGCCACTATCTCGACATGATCCACTCAACTAATCCACCCGCACATGGCATTGTGAGCGACTCGTGGTGTAAAAACCATGCCCTTGGTCTAACATGCACATGCTCAACCACAGTGGGTGACAGACAGTACTCTTTTTATTCCCAGCATCATATTTGCAATTTCTCCATTAATTTATTTTTAAAATTAACTTTATTTTAAACATTTAAACACAACTGTGAACCGAGTTAACTCTGATCTTTTTCACATTGCTTCACTTTCATTTTGTGAGCCAGTGCTGATTTAATTACTATATATGCATTTTCTCTACACATTTGATTTAATAAATAGCTTTTTTTAACGATAACCATGAAAATCAGTTAAATGAGATGCGCTGTATTTTTTACCAACGCCAAGGAGGTAATGTTTTTGGTAGCATTTGTCCGTCCGTCTGTCCGTCCATCTGTGAGCGGCTTTACTCAAAAACTACTCAACGGATTTGGATGAAATTTTCTAAATATATTAGATTTTGGATGTGATCCGAAACATCGTCTGGATCCGAGAATATTTTAAAGAATGGCAACGTTACTCAAAACAAAAACTACTGAACAGATTTGGGTGAAATTTTCAGGGAAGGTCAGAAATTACACAAAGACCAGCTGATTACATTTTGGTAGTGATCTGTAGAAATGAGCTGCCTTGGCGAAGGTCTGTGCTCACTGAGTGCTTTCTAGTGTTGAAGTTGCTTCCCTATTCATCACCAAATCCATAAAATATATGACTATTATATTATACCATACATGCCTATTATTTCTTAGGCCCCTGGCATAAAGATATATGATGACATGATCCTACACGCACACGCCCACATGCACATGCAAACATTCACTACTGCACCTTACCTCATTAACTTGGTCTGTCTCCATAGAAACACAACAACAAGGTGACAGGAGGTGCCAAGGGGTGAAGGTGCTGACAGACACTTTGAGGCTTGTATGTTGAAATGCAGCCAATGTATGTCATTAAACTTGAAGGTACACTGCTTTAGGTTAAGGTTATTTTTACAAGTTATATTGTGGTATGATGTCTCCAGGAAATGCATATAGTAACAAACTAGAAACCACTCGGAGAGCGCTGACCTCCATCAAGGCAGCTCATTTCCCCTATAGACACTCAAACCTTCTGTGGGACTGGACACCCTCCAGAAAAAAACAAAAAAACAAAGAAACATATTTGACTAAATCTTAGGGTTGACTTATAATAATTTTAATAATAAACGCAATAACTCAAAAACGAAAAGTTGGATCAGTTTAAACTTTTGCACACAGGTACATATCATAAGGACGCCTAACTGGATTGAGTTTGGTACATCTACAATTAATGACAATTAATTAATGAACTAATTAATGCCCTGAAGCACATTAATTGAGCCATTATTCCTGCTGAACATAAACAAAATCACATGAATTTTGGCACAGTGATCTGGGCTAGTGTATATTTAATATATATTGGCAAATTACAGAGGTCAAATAAAGAATGCCTCAATAGGCCCCCCATGTGTTTGACCCCTATGGGACTCTGGACACACTTACTTTGGCAGAGAGCAATGAAACTTGGTACAGTGATTCTCCACAGTGTATTCAACATAAAATATTATTATGGCCCCACTCTACAACAAACAGGAAGTCAGCTATATTGGATTGAAATTGGGAGGTCAGGTATATTTGACAGCCTCTAACTTGCACATACTTTGGCTCAAACCTGAAACACCTAATTAGTTTGTTGGATGGGATCTCTTTTTTGTTTAGTTTTTTTCTACAACTTGGAAATGTAACTTGAAAGAAAATAGACCAGACTAATTATTTGTAAGAACTGTAAAAAGGCTGCACTGTCACCATAATAATAGTTTTGCAGTGCTACTTATGGCCTTAGCCTGTTCTTGCGGATGTACGGAGTAAACCAGTGCCCTCCTCTCTTACCTGGCTTCCCTGAGTTAACTAGAAGTGACACTAAAGAGGTGGCTGATTTCCTACAGAGCCCCAACAGTCACTTTGCATTATCACAGATGACAGACGAGCCAACAGGGGGCGGAAGTGGTATCTCACATGCAGTAGTCAAATGAACAAAAGTACACTGTAAAATATGACAAGCTAACCTTACTTTTACCTAGATGAGTCTAAAAAAAGACACAATTCAAGATTAAGGTATCAGAAATTGCCCCAGTGAACGAGTGTGAGTGAATGGTAGTCAGTTGATGGGATGGCCAACCAGAAGAATGTCAACTAAACATTATTTTTGTCACAACTCAAAATGACAGAACCTGGAATCTGAGTTTAAGTCAGTTAGTATTTCTAAGGTGTTTTCATGTTTTTTTTGCAATTTTTCTCTTTGAACCTACCCCTACTGATTCAGAGAAAAGTAATACATGCAATAGTGTGGGCGGTGTGGCATAGTGGTAGAGCGGTCGATTAATTCTTTGTGCAAGACACTTAACCCCACTTAATGTGGTTGGTGATTGGTGTTTGGTGGTGGTTGGAGAGACTGTTGGCGCAGAATGAATTAATAATGGACTCAAAATGTAAGCAATTTGAGAAAGCCTTTAGAACTTGTGAAATGCGATAGAAATAGAATCTACAATGTTTTACAATTATTAAATAATAGGGACAGCTCCCCCAGTTGTAGTAGTGTAGTTGTTTTTGCAAGAGACGCTAGGGGACATTAAGGAAGCTTTATTCACCCCACAGCAACTCCTTTAGCAATCACACTGACTTATTATGGCAAATAAGTTGCATATTTCCGCTTCAATTTTTACAGTGTAGGCAGCAACCTGCGACAGACCGGAGCTCGGTTTGGTGATAGCATTTTCTCTACAGCTGTTTTGGATCTCCACTGACCCCCCTGCAGTTTATAATGAGAAAAAGATGTAGATGCATGATAGTCCAGCGGGGTATCTGTTATAACTAGGAGGAAAATGCAAATGTTGAACACAATTGTGGTTATCATGCTGTTTAAAACCACGGCTATAGACTTCATGTTGCAGAAAACATTAGATAATTGTGAGGCCTTTGTAAGATTTTGAAGTTAATTCAAAAAAACTTCATACCGGTAAAGTGACCAGTCTAACAATAACAGCAAAAAAGGATTGTTTTTTGTACTATGGACCATGCGTGTGTCCGAAGTAAAGTTTGATGAGAAGATTTATTTTGATGATATGATATTGTACACATTGCACATATCTTGTATTGCGTATTGTAGTGCATTTTTGCTGATATGGTAAAGCTCTTCTTCTGTCACAGTCATTAAAGTTCAGTCATTGTCTGTAATAACAGCCTTTCTCTCTTATTGCTCACAGACTGATCCAGTCGCGCTCAGAGAAATCAGGCTGCTTTGTCTTAGTGCCTAAGGGAGGCTCCATGTTGGTTTTCTCCTACTGTTTTCAGGAAGGGATTAGCTGGTTTATTGTGATTAGTGCTGTTTTGTGTTTAACTCTGCCGGACTGACTTTTTTTCATCATCTCTTTTCAAAGCATGTGGAGCTGCCGTTTCTCCTGGACCCTTCAGTAGCACACATATTGAATTAATAATGTAAGCTAATTAGAGCCTGTTTTGCCCAAAGAAAGTTATGACTGGGATTTTTAGAAATACTGAAATCCGGTAGTGTAATTTTCGGTAGCGTTTCAGGCAAGGTCAGAAATTACACAAAGACCAGTTGATTAGATTTTGTGAGTGATCTGAGGAAATGAGCTGCCTTGGCGGAGGTCTGTGCTCTCTGTGTGCATTCGAGTTTATCCATAATTCTGTCGGTGGTATTCCTTCGTGATTAGACCTG
Organism: Philypnodon macrostomus; assembly: GCA_036025475.1. NCBI lineage: Eukaryota > Metazoa > Chordata > Actinopteri > Gobiiformes > Eleotridae > Philypnodon > Philypnodon macrostomus. The sequence continues at coordinate 4,296 of JAVQKC010195654.1, read as the reverse complement.
GTTTAGATCTAGTTTAACCCTGGTTTAGTTGTAGTTTAGACTTGAAATGTTCCTATTCTAGTCCTGTTGTTTTAGACCTGTTTTATTCTTGTGCCTTTGTTTACTTTTTTATTTAATAGTTGTCAATGAGAGTTCTCTTTCATTATAGTGAAGTTCATTTAAAGGGTTTACCGACTGAGGAGTGCGACATCTCAAAACACTGGTATATTGTATATTGATAAACATGTGAGGTGATGTCTGGAGCACTTTAACAAATGAAAGTACAAAATACAGCATAGTGTGCATACCACTCTACTTTTCCCATGCATATCAGTTTCTAAACTACTGTGTTAACTGTGTAACTACTGCAGAGGTGAGGGTCAGACTGACCTATAGGCCTGTCTATGGAGGAACGTCCTAGTTTGGCATTATGAGCCAGCTCTCTTAGGCGTAAAAGTCGTATGCTTCAACAAAGAGACACCTCACACTGGATGTCTGACCTTTGAGCAAATGTGAAGAGAGCTTTGTTTTCCTCCAGGGACCGCTCTAAAAATGAAATATACAAACTATAGAGAAGAACCATAAGTTATACCAACATTTGTATTATTTTGGTTTGATAATCATTTAGTTTGGTTAATCTAACTGTAAACCATTTCCAGTCAATTCAGTCACATTTGGATCACTTCAGATGGATGTCCTCATGCTTTGGTGAAACTAACGAAAGTTGTATTTCTGCTTCCCTGACACTCTTCAGCCTCCGCCCCTCACTCCCCACACAACAGTAACCCACCTCAGTTTCTCAATAAATTAGATTGCACATAATCATAATACATAATGGCCAGTTGATCGCGGGGTTGACACTGACCCATACACACAGAGACAATTAGTCAATCTTACAATTATTAATTTGTGTCAATTTAGATTCAGAGAACTCACAGTAACACAGGGATGACATGCAGACTCCACTCCAGAAAAACTAGTTATTTAGGGCTTTTCTGCACACTCAAAATTATTTACAATTGATTGAAATCTTACGCACAACACAATCACTCACTGGTGGTAAGCTACTTTAGTAGCCACAGCTGTCCTGTGGCAACACATTTACATTTATTGTTGGCATCCAGTCTGGGCAGCAAAGTAAGAATTTCATTATGCAGGGAAACACGTTTCCTACTGTGCATATGACAATAAACACTTCGAATCTTTGAATCTTGAACCTTGAACAACAGTATGTAGAAGTTGGAGCAAGATTTGAACCATCAACCCTCCAGTTATTAAAATATGTGATTAGTCAAAGATTCTGGTACATACTGTACAAAAATCTGTAATAACAAAACCTATGATAATTCTTGTAACACTAAAGGCAATATGGTATTATTCTGTGTTTAAGAGCACACTCAGTAAAGGCTTGTTCTTGAGCTAATGGTAAACCCCATGAACCCAATGAACTGTTTAAGAGGATTACTGTAAATTTAATCTTAGACAAACAATAAATCATTTGACTCAACACAAAACATTTGATTTAAAAGCATCTTCAAGTGTCCAAAAAATTATGATTATTATTGTTATTATTATTATTATAACGTGATAAAATGTTAATTAAATTTACCACGTTTCACCACCAACCAGAGGGCTCTGATGAAGCCACCTGGTTGGTGGTGAAAAGTGGTCAATTTAATTAAACGTTAGCTCTCAACTCAAGTGTCTAGTGAAATTTGATTTAGATGTCATAGCGTTAATAATTTTCCTGGCTAGCTCAGAATTCGATTCCGGTTTGATTCCCAAACAGGGCCTACTGTGTGGAGTAGGTCCTGAACAAGATCCTGGCTCAAGATCTTGAGAAGGTTCTTTGGGCACTGCACTGCTCCTGACAGGTTGATCATGAAGGATGGGTCAAATGTAGGGGACATGTGCATTTTATTTGTCAAAATGCAATGAACCAGAGCAGTGTGATCAAATAAAGAAGAAAAATACCTTTGGATTCTCTATAAAAAATATGCCAGCCTGCAGTGAATTCACAGTGTCATAAATTCACAACATGTTCAGTCCCAGGCAGCGGTGACCTCTGTAAAGGTTGCCTGACATCATCGACTATATTTCTGAACAGAAAGGCAATATGCCGCATCTGTCTTGACTAACTTTGGCCTTTATAGCCACAGATGCATGAGGCATGGCATAGTGAATACTGGTAGGTCTCCAGCAAAGATTGAATGAAGGATACTACATCATTTGTGCGACCTGTCACAAATGAAAATGCTGATAAGAGATATTAAAGAATGATAAATGGTCTCACACGTCCCCAAAATATTCAACGTTATTAATTTAGTAACACTATTAATTTGCCAACACCATATTTAGATGCAATTGAAATGGACTTTGAATTACGTCAACAGGCATGTCCAGGATTGTTGGGAATCCTGATCCTGCTTTGAGTGGAGCTTGCACTGCAGCCTTGAGCATGCCACGCCGTAGTGAGCCATCCACGTTCGTGTCCTGGGCATCGTGCCATGGCTCTATTGCTGGAGATGTGAACTCTTGGGAATGCTGGGAATACACAGAGGGTCACTGTAGGATCAGAATGGATGTCCTATTTCAATGAAGACAACACAAAAAGTAAAACAAAACAAAAAAAAGAAATCAGAGAAGCAATATTATGAGAACTTTAGCAATTAATAATGCAGTGTAATACAATATTCTCAGTGCGAACAAGGGGGCTATAAAACATCTGCCATTAGGAAAGATGAGTGACCCAATTCTCTAAAAAGACGTATACAGTACTGAGGCTTTTTGAGTGGTACCTACAGAGACTTTCACATAGGCCATTTCAGGTTTTTATAGCTGGTTTGTATTTTTGTTTATCTAGACTAGATAACTCAGTTATTGGCCAAGGAAACCAAGAAATTACATTTGAATGTGATTGGATGATCCACCAGTTTTTGTAAAACAGCATCTACGCAAATGTATTTCAGACAGTATATATGTCTGTGTTAATCTCTATAGCAGATGATGGACGCCTCTCTGTCCAGCAAAGACTGACCTGGGGCAAACTATAATGAGAGCCATCCTCCTGACAGGCGTCACCTCTCTGTGCTGTCTGCTGGTTCAGGCTTAACTACATGTGTTGTTGTTTTACATAAACTAAACATCACCAACGTGTATACTGAAGCTCAGTTCAGTGTTAGAAAGTTGAGATTTAAAACTGAGACTTTGTTTGATGGGACTGGAGCATTTAGGCATTACGTTATGTAGGCTATAAACATATAAAGGCTTTATCATTTTATCATCAACAATTAATAACTCATCAAACCCACCTTTGTATCAGGGTCATACACAATTATCAAAGAAACATTTACAAAGAAACAGAAGCAGATACAATCTATAGTGAGGATTTACGAACAGGGTTAGGCTGATCACAGGAAAACAACAGGTTGAGCAGGCTTAGCTTCTACTGACAGCTGCTGGACACGGCCTCTGTGTCATTGAAGTAAAGTTTATTAGAGTTGTTTCTGCATTTAGCTGAAACTTTGGTAATTATTTTTTGTAGACTTATGAGTTTGATTGAGAGCAGTGATGGGAAAGCAGACAATGATCAGACTGCATAACCTTCTTCTGAGGTCCACTGAGGAGCCAGAGACAGTTGTGACAGGCCTCTGACAACATTTCCACACTTAATTAGATTTTGAACTAAGCCTCAGTGAAAGACATAGTATTGAGTGCTCTATTGATGCTGTTATACTGTCTCCAGACAACTTAATGTGGACTTCTCTGAACATGTGTGCTGGAAAAACAAGGAACAAATGTTGCTGCAAAAACGTTCTGAGCATCCAAATGTAGGCAAAATATGGTATTTTAGTAGATTCACTCAACTGCTCTTCCTCATCTAATATTAAAAGGTTAGTGCTTCTCCATCTCAGCATGAAGGTTGTGTATTTGATCTTTAGGCTAGCCAACAATGATCTCTCTGAGTGGAATCTGCATGTCGACCCCATGTGTTATGGAGGGATCTCTCTGTGCTCCAGCCTCTCCTCACCAAGATATACATGTTTTATTCCACTTCTAACTGATATACAATTAAGAAAAGCTATTACCTATAACAAATAAGTGAATTAAACAATACATGATCTGTGACCTGTGCCTTTAAGCAGTTATTGTGGTCTGAGTGTGTATTAGTGAAGATCAGAAGTGGATTCTTGTATGTGTCTTCCTCTCACAACTGTTTGGTCTCTGTCTGTGTGTCTTGTTGCATTCTGAAGCCAGCGGTTTGTGAGCCTCATCAGAGCCGGTGATGACCGGAGGAGGGGATGCGGGGGGGGGGGG
>JAVQKC010195649.1:0-27280 GCA_036025475.1 Philypnodon macrostomus | reverse complement strand
GCTACCAAACTACTCCACAAATGATGTTAGAGTTCACTACACGATTAATAAATGCAGTATGCAGTAGGCAAGTCTAGTTAATTGTCCATACATTGACAGGGGAAACTAATGCATTGCCAAGTTGCCATCAGTGACATGTGAGGCACAAAGGTGAACTGTGCATTTAAATGTCCTCAAAATGAGTCATTACACAGTACAATTCCTATATGTATGATTATTGTTTAACCAAGCCTTCAATGGGCCAGACATGGACTGGTCAAGGGCCGCATGTGGCCCCCGGGCCGCACTTTGCCCAGGTCTGTTCTAGATACATACCATACTTTCATGATAGTGCAATAGCAACATAACACATTTCCACAGATTTAACCTAAAAGTCAACTATCCCTAACGTTTTATGACTAGTATATATGTCAGCTCTACACATGGAAAAAGGTGAAACTAGTTAGAGTAACAATATTTTCTACGGCTGTTTCCAGGTGTCAGTGTTGGAGGCCCGGTTAGATGAAATCCAGTCTCAAAACTCTTTACTTGAGGCACAGTACGTAACAGCCCGAGAGGAGCTGATGGATAGAACCTGTGAAATAACTCGACTAGAAGAAGATGCAGCCAAACAACGCCAACTGGAGGAGGATATCGCTCTACTGCAGAGGGAACTCGACAAGATCAAAGTGGATAATAAAGTGTTGGAGACAAGGGTTAGACAGATGAGTGAAGACAAAGACCTGTTAGTCACTGAGAGAAATGACTTTGAGAATACCATGATGCAAGTTAGTATCGAAAAGAAGCAGTTTAAAGACTCCATCAACCACCTAACGGAGGAGAATAGACAACTACAAAACCGAATACAAGAATTAAGTCAACTTGAGGCTAAATTAAGTGAAGTGGGCTTAGAGAAAAATGCTTTGGATATTAAGATACATCAGGTAGTTGAAGAAAAAGAACAGCTAGAAATTGATAATAATGTGTTGGCGAAAGAAAATGTCGAACTTGAATCTAGCCTTAGTCAAAGCACTGAACAGAGGTTACATTTAGAGGAAAGGTTGGCTAGTTATGAGACTGAGTTAACGTCTCTCAAAGAAGTGAACCAAAGTATACAGTTATCCCTCCAGTCTTCAGAGCAGGACCAGCAGAAGCTCAAAGAAGAACTAGAAACAAGGACCAGAGGAAACGAAGAAGACCTCAAAGAAAGGTTTAATACTCTTTTTTTCTTTTTTTTTTTTTTTTATTTTTTTTTTTTTTCTTTTTTTTTTTCAAGTCAAATTTGTTAATTGTTAAAGAAAATGTAGATTGATTAATTATGGTCTTTTTTTATTATTATTAACAGGGACCAACACTTTGAGGCAGAACAAGCCCAGCTGCACCAGAGGGTGGCTGGTTTACAGACTGAGTTGATTGTTTTTAAAGAGAAATACAACTTGCTGCAAGAGCAAGTGAACCAACAACATGACGTTATCATGCAGCTCTCGGAATCAACGGCCAGCAAAAGTCCAACTGAGTCACCAGAAACAGATTTTACTGGTCAGTATTTTCCTCCTTTTTTGTTTTCACTGTATTGATTCTAATATTATAATCACTTAATTTTGCTCTCCGTAGAAATGGTGACTCCAGCTGTTTCACAACCCACAGAAGAGGACCAGGCTGAGGTAGATACTGAGGCAGTCTCTGAAATTAATTTTAGGTAAGACTTTATTTGGGGGGGTGACTTGAATTAATTTGTTACTGGCTTTTACATGAAAAATTAATTATTTCTCTTCTACCCTAGTAGTGAAACGGAGCAGGAAATGATCTGTGATAAAGAAAATCTCATCCAAGAGGAGCAGCAGGTACAGTAAAAATTAATCCCAACATCATTCAAAAATTATATAAAAAATGTGCTTTGTTTTTCAAGTTTTTTATGTTAGATGTTTGTTTTTGATCATGTGTTGATGTCTTGTTGTCTTTTTACCAGCTGCCAGAGTACAATGCTACTCTACCTATATTTGAAAATAAATCTGATCTGATGCCAGAAGAAAAGATGAATGGGGTGAAATCCAAAGGTAAGAAATATTCAGATTTTCTTTGTAACATTGCAATGACTTTACACTAATTATAATATATTTATTTTTGCAATATTTAATAGCGTCATCTGAAGTACATATACAGTTTGAGTTCAATGGGGAGACTGAAGCAGATGTAAATCTGCAGACACTTCACACTGAGATTGATTTATTAAATGCTGACCTTGAACTGAGAAAAGAGTTGAGCGCTGAACTGGAAACTCAAGTTAAAAATCTGGAGAACATGTCTGCAGCTGAGAAAGACGCAGAAGAGGCAGCACATAAACAAAATGTTGTCTTGAAAGAAAACAGAGTCCTTGTTAGTCAGGTAATTACAAGAAACATGACATTATGATTTGTCTAAATAATGGTAATAATGAACTATTCTTTTTGCGTTTTAGGTGGCAAAGTTGGTAGAAGACAATGAATCTTTGACATTGCAGTTACAAACCTCCAAATGCCAGCTAACTGATATCATGGAGATGATGGAAGGACTAGAGATGGCCAAAGGTAGGTGTTGAGTATCTGCATTCAAGCCAAAAGCTTACAAATGAGGAATGAACATGCAGTGCATAACCAAAGATATTGCTTTGTTTAGGTGGGTGGGATGAGAAGTTTCTTCAGCAGGAGATGGAACTAAAAAGAGTGCGTTCAGAAAAAGCTAATTTGGAGCAACACATCCTCGGGATGGAAGGAGAGCTGGAAACGCTACAGGAGGAAGGCACCAAACTGAAACAAGAGATTGAAACCCAACACCGGGTCTGTTCGGGACTGGAGCAACGGATGGAGAGACTCACGACTGAGGTAAAAACTAGAATAACAGTAAAAACAAAACTGTCTCCATACCTTGATTTACCATCTCTTTATTTCAGGTGATTATTTCAGGTATATTTTAAATAACCACTGTCTATTGCAGACAACCCAGCTGAGGTCAGAGCTTGTGTCCTGTTCAGAAGATCGAGATGAGTTGAGCCAGTCTTTGACCCAGTGCAAAGAGCAGATTTACAGCCTCGAGAAGACCAACTGTGATACTAGAGAGCTGATTTCAATTCTGGAGGATGACATCAGATCAAGGAAAAAAGACCATGAAGTTCTGCAATGCAACATTGAAAAGCTGACGACAGAAAGGGAACTGGTGTGTATTTAACTGTTCTGTGTGTGAAAATATAGTTTCGCAGTGATCTTTTGGTATTTTATTTATTTATTCTTGTTGAAGTTGTTGGAGCAGATTAAGACTCTGGAGCAGACCCTGTTCCAGCAGCGAGATGAAAAAGAAGAGCTCATTGATCAGCTGAACAAAATACAAGAAGACCACACTTCTGGCATTAACAACACAGAGTCTATGGCCACCAAGATCCAGGTGAGAGCATTATACACACTTTAGTAATCAAGTGCATTTTCTGTACTGAATTGTTTTCTGTTCTAACCAGGCTCTTGAGGGTGAAGTGAGCCGCCTGTCACATTCACTGGAGTCTTCTTTGCTGGAAAAGGGAGAAATAGCATCTCGTCTAAACGCCACACAAGACGAAGTGCAGCAGATGAGGACTGGTATCGAAAAGCTCCAGGTCCGCATTGAGGCAGACGAGCGCAAGAAGAAAAAGATGGGAGAACTGCTTAAAGGTGAAAAAAATGAAATATAGATATAAAGCCTTAGTTGAGCACACACTGAACTAAGGCTTTATATATATATTATTTTCTTCTTTGTAGCTGCAAACAGAAAAGCTGACTCTCTCCAAGATCGCATTGATGCCCTTGAGCGAGAAAAAGAAGAGGTGGAGCAAAGTCTGGAGGACGCAGTTGTACAGGTATAAACTATCGTAATTATGCATCACACATGTCTTAAAAACAGGCTTTGGACTGACCTAATGGCTCAAATCCCTGTCTTTTTGTGCAGACGGAAACTGCTAAGGCCGAACTTGAGGAGGAGAAAAGAAAGGTACTTCTGCAGTTTATTCTTAATGTGTCAATGTGTTTTATTTAACTATTAAACTTAATGTGTATTGTAAAGGTCGAAGAGGAGAAAGAGGAGCTCAGCGTAAAACACACAGAGCTCTCTGCTGCGCTACACAACCTGAAACTGGAGAAAGAATGCATGGAGCAAGAACTGGAAATGAAAAAACAGGAGATCGAGACACTGAAGGCAGCCATGGGCGAACTGGAACGAGGCTTAGAGCAAGTCCAGATAGACAGACAGGAAGAAGTTCAGCTGTTGGAGAGAGGGATGAAAGAGGCTGAAGAAAGACAAACCAGAGAAGTGGGCAATCTTCAGACACAGTTTGAAGAATTACAAAAGAAGACACTGTCACTTGAACAAAATAGTACAGAAATGGAGGCTGGGAAAAAACAAATGCAAGCCCTGCTGTCAGATTTGGAAAATGATAAGAACTCTTTGCAGACTTCTTTAGAAGAGTGGGAGACACAGGAACAAGGACTCCACAGTCAGATAGAACATTTAGAAAAAGATATTGTAGAGCTTAACACCATCATAGTGGCTAAAGAGGGTGAGCTGAAAACGGCGGACATAATCAAGCAGCAAGAACTAGATCAGAGACAAGAATTACTAAAGTCCATCACAGCTCTCACGGCAGAAAAACAAGACATCGAAGGCCATAACCGACACATCCTGGAGGAGAAAGAACAACTCCATTCAGGATTACTTTTGGTGGAACAAGAGAGAGACGAGCTGCAGTCTGCACTTGTGTTTTTAAAAGAAGAGCATGAAAGTATTGTCCAAGAGAAGAAGACACTTTGTTCAACCCTCTCATCAGCGGAGAAGGACAGAAATGACCTGCAACAGGCATTGTCTTTGTTGGAGCAAGATAAAGAGAAACTAGAGCACGAAGAACGGGCACTAGAAGCTGAGAAACAGGATGTTGAGTCTTCATTTGTTTTGTTAAAAGAAGCGCATGAGAAGCTAAATGCTGCCCTTTCTTCACTTGAAAAAGAAAAGCAGAAAGTGGAAGAAGCCAATGAGAAACTTGAAGAACAACACGGCTTGCTCCAGTCTGCAATCTCTACAATGGAAAAGGAACTGGAGACAAACAAATCATCCATCACAGACCTAAATAATCAGGTACAATGATTTTTTTTTTATTAAAGGTAAAATAAAATAATGCTTTATCTCACCCTGTATGATGTAAAGTAGGTATTCTGTCTATTCTATTTCACTTTAGTCCCTCAACAGACCAATTGTATTTGAGTTTTACTTTACTCCCTCCCCTGGCCTCTACACCAACCACACATCAGACTTTGGGGGTTACCACTTTGACCAATTGTATTTGAGTTTTACTTTACTCCCTCCCCTTGCCTTTTAATACCTTTTTTAAATTTTTCACTTAAAATATTTTGTTAAAAAATCCACTAATTTCTATTTATTCCAGGTGTCAGAGCTGACTACGCGTGCTGCTCGTCTGTCAAAGGAGAAAGACTCTGCTCTGAGCAAAATTAATCTTTGGATGAAGACTTGCAAACAACTGGAAGAGGAGAAGCAGGCCATGCTACAAAACTCTGGTGAGTGTTCACTTAGAATAGGCTCAACTAATCCATAAAAATATTAGGCAATAACATGCAGAACATCTTTTTCAGAAAATGGGAACAGTACTGAGGAAGTGCGCCAACTCAAGATGGCAGCAGAGGAGAGGCAAAAAGAAATACAAGATCTGAAGGCTGCCCTTGAAGAGAAATGCAATGGGTCTCAACAAAAGAGCACATTTGAAGATCTTAGTAACACCCTAGATGCCTTGAAGAAGGAACTTAACACAAAGAATAAAGAGTTAGCAGATGCCAAGATGGACGTGGATGAGCTGAACAAACTTGTGGATGAGAAAAGCCAAGAGGCGGACGAGAGCATGGACAAGTACTGCACTCTGATGATTCAAGTGCACAAACTGGAGGAGGCCAATGCATCTCTGACAGCGCGGCTGGAGCAGATCACCAACAAAACAAATAATGCTAGTGTCCATTCAGGGAGTGGGGATGGTCTGCGCCGCTCAAGCAGAAAGTCATCCTCCAAACTTCACATGACAGACAATATGGAGAACATCCCATCCACACCTCAGAAATCACCGCTAGGCAAAACCAAGAGGGGTCACTGTGACATTACTGATAAAGACACAGCTCAAGAGGCTTTACACAATCTTACCAAGAAGATCAAAGCCACTGTAGCCACTACTACCACACCCAAACCACAAACACACTCTGAGCAGGATGAGGAGTTTAGGCCAGAGGGACTTCCAGAGCTTGTCCAGAAAGGTAAAGCATATAGGCCTTACTATTAAAGGGGGGGGGGGGGGGTCTTTTTTCTCTTATCAAAACCATCCCGGGAGTGGTTTTCTGAGTTGTTTTCTTTTTTTAGTAATTTGAAAATCACTAATTGTTATTTTTGCACACCTCGAATCAGCTTGATAGTCACTCCTCCTCTGTAGCGCCATAATAAAAATGTAATAAATTAAAAAAATGGTAAACAATATGCTAAGAGTGTAACCAACAGATTCCTCTCTTGTAGGATTTGCAGATATTCCTCTTGGAGAAGTCAGTCCATTCATCGTGAGGAGAACCACTGTGCGTCGCTGTAGCCCTCGGCTAATGGCAAAACAATCTGCCACAACCTCAGCAACTGACGGCAAGGTAAGTCCTGCAAACCAGAAACTTAAACAATGTCCAATGTGAGTTTTAGGAAGCTTTGTTGGTCTGTTAGATCAGCTTCCTACAGTGGCAAGTCAGCTGAGACAATAGTGGATTTAGGAGGAAAATGGTAAAAGCCCATGCACCTTAGGCTCATGAGTGCTTTTAGCATAGTTCAGTTTGTATGGTCGTAATTTGGCTAATCTTGTTTTATCCACACAGGTGTCGAGCCCCACTGTTGATGTAACCACAAACGGGAAGCGTCTTTCACAAAGTAACATGGATGAAACTGTATATAGCTCGCAGAATTTACAGAAGACATTGGAGCTGAGAGAGAAACAAGCACAGGGTGAAAATTGTCATGTTCAGTAGAATACACACAGCAGTATACACACTTAGACACAGGGTGATATTCACTTTTGCTTTTTTGCAGAAATTGTACATGAAAGTCATGAACACAGACACCACTCACAAGACATTTCACTCTGTCACATACAACCTTTGCTATATTTTTATCTGCTTTATACCATTCTTATAGATATCGGCTGTGTTTCTTTTCTATCTGTTAATTTCATTGTTTTTTAATTTTACGTCTTTTTAAAAAAAAAAAAAAAAGTCCATTCTGGTCTTTGTACATAGTAGTGTAGATATAACTATTCATCAGGCACAATGCTTCACTTGTTTGTTCATGGCAGCTAAAACGTATCGAACTAATGATTGACTCCATGTATTTAGTTTTTATTGTGACTTGTTATTTTGTTCATGTAAATAGCTGGCAAAAGCTACTTTTACTAAAAGGCTTCATAAGAATATCTGTGTTTGACTCTTGAATATTGGTAATCGGCACAATAAGTCAACTTCCCATTACAATATAGTACACTGCGCTAACAATACTTTCAAGAAAAGGATTGGTGTTTATTCAAATGAGCTAAAAAAAAACCATGAAACGGCTATGGTATAGTTTAACAGTGTTTGATCTTTTCACAAGAAATAAAAGGAACATACTTTATTTCGATGATGACAAACAGTTGTTTGTGTTTTCATCTTTCTGTTTAATTTTCTCATGTGTACTAAAGTACAGTGTCCTTGTTCTGACCTGTTTGACAAATGTGAATCTTTGTTAAACGGTTACATTTAGCAGACACCCCTTTGGGTCAATAAACATTGATTCTTTTCCTGGTGTGTTTAGGTAAGCGTTGGGTCTATTGATGTCTACCATTGGGTCTCCGTATTGACCTTTTGAACTTAGTATTGTAAAAAGAAAACCAAAAAGAGACTATCAATGCAGATTTGCAGCCTATCTGAATGTCAGGAGGTGGGCAGGGGAGAAGTGCATGCTGGGATATGGGAACAGGCGGTGACACCTTTGGCTGGAGATGGAGCGGAAGCTGTGGTGCCAGAACTAACTCTGCTCTGAGCTGTGTTAACACTGGCATCAGACGAGTGTGTGTCCGTCTGTGGCACGGACAGACACACTGACCTGATCCCAGCTGTATGCATGATTTGACCCATTCTTCACTTGCAACACTGTGTAAGCACTACTGCTGGCAGGAAGTGTCCACTATGATGGTACGGTCAAAGAAGAGGAAAAAGACAGAAGTTCACAGTGTGGCAATGAATCTTGAACTATCATTTGACACCATAGTTCTGTAAATATTAAATTATCATTCATGAGATAAATCAATGACAGTGGTGTTTGCAGAACAGCTTACTGTTTCTGAAGCATGCATCCTAATTTTGTGAAGCTCACTTGTGGCTATTCTTTTCAATAGAAAGTCATAAAAGACATAAAAGTTAGTCTGATAATACACAAATCTCAAAGTCTATCCAGCGTTTTTCTGATTACAGCAGGTTTTCTGAGCCTTTGCTAAAGGCTACATTGGCTCCAACAGAAATCAAGTGAACCACAGTCTGTACTGTAGCTGTGTTAACTGTTCTGTACTTCCTGTTTTGATAACTTTTGCTAACGCATCATAAAACCTGATGTTACTGGCACGTCACGTCCCCATCACCAGGGTGGGAGCATGGGCTGTGAACTGCGTGGGTGTGAGACAATCTTAATTCTAACAATCATAATAACTGCTTCTATATGAGGTTAAAAATGAATTTCCACATAGGGTAGGAGAGCATTGTTTGTTGAGACACATTTCACATTGATGCAATTAAGGTAGCCTACAGCAGCCTGTATTAGTTATCGGTATATTATGATGTGACCCTGGTAATGTGTGTGAGTGGTTTGTGGTCATGTGCATGCAAAGCGTATCTGAGCTAAAGCTAAAGTCTCTCTAAAAATCATAATCATCAATTTCTGAATGGTCTATCTGACAGAATAACTAGGCCTAGATGGGCCTTTATAGAAGACATCAATCCCAATGACTGATATCAAGAAATTGAATTGGTCACGGCCGATTCATATTTTTCTACAGTTCAACAATAGGAAATTCTTTTTTGGCCTTTAGGAGTTAAAGCCCCCTGACCTCCTGAAGACACGGCAGTGTATTCAGAGAGCTATGTAATGTTGATGATAATTTTATTTACTGGTACAAACATACAGTATAAAATATACACACTTTGTATTTTAAGTTTCGGTTATTAAAATTGTACTATGATTAATAAAATAACAGCAATGTCAGAAATGTAAAGGCAAATACAGACCTGGGCCCTGTACTACGAACTCATCCTGATATGTCTCTCTGGCTGAACAAACCTAGACATTAGCGCCTCTGGATCTATGCTCTGGGTCATTGCTCTGGGTCATTGCTCGGTCATTGCTCTGGGTCATTGTTCTGGATAAGAGGTACCTATTAGTACCTATGGGTACTACCCATAGGTCCATAAAATTTTAACGATGCAGCTTCAAAATAGTTCTTCCTTTGAGTCATCGTGTTCACACGTAGGATCTGCGGACTCCGATGGAGGTGATTCCATAATATGATACAATTAACACATTACCCATGAACCCCTGGGGCACATTACGTAAGTAATATCTATCGCCACAGTATTGGGTCTTTTACAAACACGTGACTAACTCGCGTTCCGGCGCCATCTTGGAGGGTATCACGCGGCAAATAGAAGCACTTATCAAATTAGGTCAAACAGCAACAAATGTTCAGCATTAGAATGAGCAGAAGTCAGTGAGAAACATGAATGGCCACCAACGACTAGTATTTACCAAAGCTAACCACGCTCAGCCACTTAGATCCTTAAACTGACTCGCTCATGGGCCAAATGTGGGAAATAAACAGTAGAGAAGTAAAATCTTACACAACAGGACATATACTGTTTCAAACAGTGACATGTTAATAAATGAATAAACATTATTCAAGTGTAATAACACAAGGCTAACCTAGCTGTTGTCAGCTTCACAGTAGCTTGTTTCTGGCAGTCTATTTCTAGCTTGTAGATGGGCAAAATAAATGACATATTTGTGCTGCCATGAGTCAAAATGTGGGACACAGCCTCAATTTGTGGGACGTTAGATTTAATCTGAAAAGGCAATGCAACACGAAGTGGAACATCTCTTTACCTTAAGATTCATAGGAGCTACGAGCTAGCACACGCTATTTACGCCAACGACAACACAGACAGATCTACTTTTACGGTGTCAGCGCCTACATCTTTCAAAAATGTTGTAATTGTAAATCCTGGAGGCTCGTGGGCATTTTATTAATTGCTGGAAGCAAGATTATCTTCTCAACCCGGGATGCACTTACAAGTTACAGCAAAGGTAGGATGCTAATAGCATTAAAACAGTCCCATTGCTAACGTGTTTGTTAGTTTATTTAAGTGTGTGTCCCCCCGGTGACAAATATTTTAGTGTCATAACTCTGCCATTTTAATAAACTCTCTTGAAAGCAGTGCTGACCCGAAAATGACTGGTCTGAGCCAGGGCAGCACTGGTACCCCTCCAGCATGGCGCAAAACACCCTGCACGTGAGGGTGTGACATCACGTGCAAAAAACCCATATGAATATATATATATTTTTTACTGGTGATTTATTTTTTATTTCAAGATTTCAGGTTGTATTCTACAAGTGCTCATATCGCAGTCTACACATTCAAACAGTTAGTTACATTTTTACCCTCCCACACGTGATAAGTCTATAGGTTTAGGCTAGTTTGAAGAATAGGAACATGCGTGAAGTGCTGTTTAAATGTCAAATCAATCAACGTTTATCAAACAATGCGTTTTCAATATAAGAAATGAAGCATTTGGTATAGCCTACATGTGCATGAGTCCGTTTGAACAATGAGGCAAAGGTTTAGCTTTGAGTTATGCGAGTTTATCAAATGAATGCTCGCGGTGCGTCAGTCAGATGAGCCCCTCTCTCTTCCCGAGTCCCCGCTGCAGAAAAAGACAAGATTTTAAGGCACACACAGGGGTTAAAGTGGACTTTGGGAGGTGGGGGAACCCTATGTAAAACCAGCATATATGATATATTGCAACGTCTACGACGACGGTAATAAAACAGCAGGCTGCCTATTGTAATATAATAATAAGGGTTCTGTGCATCTCAAGACTGTAGCCTACAAGTCTTCTAAAAGTCTGTAAAGATGAGGATGGCGCTCCTCCACTCCTCATCCAATAACATTTAAGATTGTTGTCAGCTAGAAAAGGTAGAACGTGTATTTCTCTCCAGGAGTGAGGAAGACAGTAAGCATCTTCAATAAAATGAATTGGCACATATTGTGGTACATATACCACAAATAGTGGACTTTTTCTTTTGTTAGTTCACTTATATAGATAACTATTTAATAAACATAAGAAAACTCCTTTAATTGTGACATCAGCCAATCTGATATTGTTGAAGGATAGCATTTTGGTTTTAACAGTAAACCATAAAGATCACAATTTGTGGGCTCAAAACTCTTCCAGCAGCTCTATAATAATTTGTTATTTACTGATTTACCCCGCTCGTGTCAGCTGCTTAACTTACCGAGCGGCTGCAGCATTCTCATCAGTGAACCCCTGCACCCACATAATGTGTGCTAAATAGAAATGCACCCTGATGCCAAGAGAAAGGTTAATGTGAGAATACACAGTTATTATAACCTGACAAAAGCCAGACTAGCACTCTGCTTTTCAGAGTTCTACAAATCTTGTGAGAATTCTCTCGTTTGAAATGAATCCAGTTTGCAAGGTTAGCGTTATTATGCAGTGATAAAAGTGATGAAAGCTATTCATCTGTTCAGTTCAATCATATCATAATTCGTCAGTCTCATTGTGAAGGGCTGATCTTGTCACTTCATATTTTCTCTGAAGGAGATATTTCCTCTCTCTGGGTCCAGTCCGTTCATGAACAGATTGTTGTTTTTCATCAGAGGTGTGGTAAACCCCGGCAGCATCTCGTTCCTCTCCAGTTCATCGTTAAAATTCACAGACACAGTCCTTTTGGGCAGCGTGAGTTCAGGGGGAGGGCAAAATCCTAAATCCGTCGAAAGTTTTCGTTTGATAGAAGCCGCTCGTTGAAATTTGTCATAGATCTCAACACTGACTCTTCTACGAGTTTCCTTAAACTCAGCTGACACTGAGGCTGTCCACTCTGCCGCCTGCGCTCGGATCTCTCCCACCTGTGAGAGAGGAGGAAACACTCAGTACATTCATGTAAATTAATCCAAAACCTATAGGCTAACTGAAAAAACATCAATATCAACATGGCTTATTAATGATACAACTTAAAAAACACAAACAAACACAGACCTCACAGCAAAAAAAAGAAAAAGACCTTTACACAGCTTTACTCATTAGTGAACATATGGACCACAGCCACAGTGTGCACACAAAATGTTCCAAGCACTTTATCTTTTCTTGGACTATTCCTGTCACCTGGACATGCTCACAGTAATGCTCTCAGACATGTTGATGTGTTGGTTAAGCGTTAATAAAATTAGAAAACTGTCCAATCACCTAAATTAAGTTTAGCCCAGAGCAAAAGTTGAAGCATGGATCAGCCCTGTGCCAAGGAGTACTTAAACAGATATGATCACAGATATGATCACATGAAGTTAACACACACGAAACATAAAGGTTTATACCTCTTCTTTTGTTCTCTTCGAGATGACTCTGAGCCAGTCTCCGATCATGCTGAGGATGGCAGCGAAATAGGCCAGTCCCACCAGAATCCAGAACCACACCACAGGTTTGTAGTACTCCAAATACTCTATATCACAGCCACCTACAGACACAAGCTCAGATTAGCACTATAAATAAAATGAATGGCAGCATTAATGTTTCTTCACACTGGATTTGTACCTGCCACAAAGTCTCCAAAGCCTATAGTAGTGAGTGTGATGACCACAAAGTACAGAGCCTCGAGAGCAGACCAGCCCTCAATGTGTTTGAAGATGGCCGCCGGCACTGCCACAAACAGCAGGCAGCCGAACAGCACAAAGAGAAGAGTTGAAATGACTCGGATCTTGGTTTGACTGATGTCGACGTGCTGCAACACAAATATGTCTGTCATGTAATCTAGGTCCCAACAAGGGCCTGTGACTGTCATTCACTGAGTTCTGTAAGACATTCTACACCAAAGAAGCATGTGAGATTTTTAGTACATATGCATCACTGTTCAATATACTGTTTAAATGTCTTTGTGTGAACAGGGGCAACATCAGCGGTGCCCACCCTCATTCTCACAGATAATTATAACACAAAGTGCTCCCGGCGAAGCTGTACACTGAGAATAATGCTCCTGTCCCACACAAAGAACAAGACCCAAAGACTTTTGTCCCACCCCTCAGCCTCAGCATTATAGAGACTGAAACACCAGCGCTTCTAAATAAGTGGATCATTTCAATTGGAATCAGATCTTCAGAACCTCTTTTATATTTACCAGTTATTCAGCAATATAATAATAATAATAATAATAATAATAATGATTATGATATGTTTATTTTAAAAAAAGACTTTGAAACAAAACGTACCACAAACATTTTCTCCACTTTGGCAATCCCTTTCCCAAATATGGTGCCTAGTTGGTCACCAACTCCAGCCAGCAGGAATCCAAACAGAGGGATGCCCAGTAAAGCATAGATAATACAGAAGATCCTTCCCCCCTCTGTGTGTGGAGACGTGTTTCCAAAACCTGCACGCCAGACACAAATTATATGTTTGATGGGATATTAAATGCCATAAAAAATAATGATTTCAAATAAAACACTAATTTACCAATAGTTGTGATGACTGTCCCAGCAAAGAAGAATGCAGAGCTTATGCCCCAAAGGCTGCTGTGGTTGGACAGGGTTCCAGCTGGGTTTACTCCTGAGCGCATTGCCAACACAATTTGCTGTAAAAAAAAGATTAGTGTTGTTATATACTATACTGCATATTTAGGGTTCAAAAGAGCTCTACAAGCAGTTTCCTTTGCTTCAGGAGCTGTCCCTGGTGCTGATCTCACCTTTACCAGCTCCTCCAGCTCACTGTGGTTTACACACTGATGTTTGGACAGGAACTCCAGCTTCTGGGTCAGGATGGCCAAGCGCTGGGCACTGAGACATCAACAAATCTTTTTATATTAAATATAAACATCTGTTTTTTCCCCAAAAGGTTTATAGTAGTTCTGATAAACTCACTGTATCATGATAGAAGAAAATATCTTAAAACACAATATTACTAAACATGAAGTAGTGCAGGGCTGTCTTGAGACTCAGACTGGACATGGTATATTTGTGTGCTCTATATTAGTCCTTTTATTGTTGACCCTTTTATGAGCAGCAGAGGTGCAGGGAATAGTGCTTTAGTGTTAACTTCACAGTCACTCACCTCTCATGCGGTTGCTCCAGCGCCCTGAACACCACTGCACCCGTCACCAGGTACAGGACCACCAGAACAAAAATGGTCATCACTGTCTTCCATTTCATCACCGTGGCAACCACCTGCAACACTGGACCCGGTCAGTCAAACTACATCTTCTACCTGCTCAAACTGTCTTCTTCTCTGTTGGTCTCACCTCACTCTCCTCTCGCGGCGTCAGCATGATGGGCTTTGTGGAGAAGGAGAGCCGGGGTTTGGTGCTGTGAGTAGCACCTTTTTGGTCCAATAAGTCAGGAGCTGCCACTGTCAAAGATATAATAAAGTGACTAACTTCAATGTATTTATCCCGTCTTTCTCCTGCATTTTACCATACTTTTAAAAATGCACTGAAAGAAAGAGTTAGAAGAGTAGAATTTGCTAACACGGGCCATAAGTGAATCTGAGTCTTTAAACTCTGTGGATCTCTGTGGACAAGGATAATAGACTTATGTGAGTAGAACTTACTGGTGACCTGCACTTTCTCATCCTAACTCTACCACTGGTTAGATATAGGCATTTTTTGTTTCTGTCTAAGGTAAATGATGGTTCACTGAGGTCACTTATCTCTAGGGTGAATCAGATTATTGATTGCATTTTTCCTGCTACAGAGATTGGTAAAAGTTCTAACTATTAGAGCTTAGTGTTCCTTTAAAATACTTAGTGTACATAGCGCAGGTGGAGTGCAGTCGTCAATTCAATGTTGCAGAAATGTACTCATAGTTTGTGTTATGGTGCACTCACTCCTTGTAGTTCGGCCTATCCAATGCCCTCCGCTCTCCTCTTCTCCTCATCCGACGCTCTCACTTCGGGCGGGCGAATCTTTCCTGCGCGCTCTCCCCTGCGGCGCTGAGGTCCCGTCTTCCCTTTACGGCTCTGGTCGCGCACAACTGAACGCACGCTGGAGTCACGTTTGGACAGACGTCTTGCAACCTCGCACCTAAGTCCAGTTTCTGCGCTGGCGCTACCTGGCATCCACTCTGTGTCCACGGCGCTCCTGGTGCGCTCTGGCTTTTGAGCGCACCGTGTCTGGATGCCAAAGAGGGGCCACGGGGGGAGGGGTGATGAACTCTGGGAGGTGTCTCTCAAACGGCTTTTTAAAGGGCCTCAAATATACATTAACATGGTTTTTACATATGGATATGCATCAAATATTAATGACATATAATTTAAACTGTAGTGCCTTGTTCGGTTGATGTTTGAACTATAAACACATTCCTTTTTGCATTTCTTATTGCATCTGTGTTTATTGTTTCAGTGAAGGAAAGCCAAACGTCTGGATGTAAATATCTTGTTAGATGTCAAAGTTGAAATGGTTTGAAGTAGAGTCTTTTTTTAAAATTATTATTATTATGTTATTTCTAAAGTCAAACCTTTATTTGTATCTTTCAACCATCTTTTATGCTCCATTGATCTTTTTTTGCTTCTATTTCTTTGTCTGTGCTTTTGATGAGAAATGTATAGTTTTTACCTTTTGACATCAAGCATTAATAACAAAAACTAATTATGTTTGAGTAGATGTTTTTTTAAATACACTTTTGACCACTACTATAGACCAAGAGAACTTCTACATGTGTGCACCCTCTTGCGCCTTACTAAATGGGTCCAACTCCTGCTGTTTTGTGTGGGGCGACTCTGTGGGGACGTCTACAGCCCTTGAGTCATTTGCTGTGACATCGTATTTATAACTTAGAGCAATGCTAAACAGCAATCCTTTTTTCAAAATCTTACAGAGGAAGACTTGTTCCCTTTGTGATGAATGGTGTTCATGCAAACGGTGCATAGATCTTACCAGTATCACACTGCCAAACCAAATATTTCTAAATATTGTCAATATCTGCTTATTTAATAGACATTACAGTTACTTGGTGGTCCTTGAAGAATGAGGATTACTTGCATGCTGCATATTGGTTGATCTGTGAGTCATGCCTCGTACATTAATACATTGATTGCTTAATGATAGTCTAGTCTGTCTGGTGCAGAAGAATCACTATTGTTGACATTTGATCACAGACAATTTACACAAGTGTGGAAGTTATTTTTCCCATTACAGCGACCTGAAGTGTCTTTTATTGAACTGCATTGCATCTTTTGTTAGTCCTGGACTTGGCACAATCAGACCCATTTAAACTATTTCTATTTCTTGCAGCTATTTACAAAAGCACACGGTCTGTGAACAGTGTATTTCAGAGAAAACACAAATATTGTATATCTTTAAATAAAATAGGTCCCTCAAAACATTATAATAACTGTTGTCTCCAGATTTAGACATTGGCACCAGACCTTTCATTTGCATGTCTACTATTTATAGCTCTGCAGTCATCTAAACAAATATAATTATTTAACTGATCAAATACTAGTGCCTATTCTATTGGCTTATATATAATGTTAATCTTAACCATTTGATGATCTTCTGAGGTCAGTGTGACGATGTATAGAGAAAGTGAGGAGACAGATGGAAACATGTGGCTCCCTCCCGACCTTCTCTGACGTCACCATAACAACTGACTGTAATCACCGAAACAGGTTTAGATTTTCCACTGTTATTAAATTCACTCTTTGTCCAAGACTTCAAAGAACGTACAGGCACTATTAAAAGTTTTCTTCTGTGATTGGTCCTGGCAGTGCCCCCTCAGATGCCTGTGGAGAAATGCTCCAGCTGCTCTTGACATTTTGTCCCACCAGACATAAATCTGTAATTAAGTACAGTTTGAGCGGAACTGGCCTGTGTGTTTATGAGTGTGCGCTTACTAGTGTTGATGTGAAATCTCCACTCTCTGTGCCCTTGTACCAGTGTGTGACCCACAGAGGGCTTCCTGTGTCTGTAATGACCTGAAACCCACAAGAGTTATTGTGTGGAATGTGACAGTAGGTATTTGAGACATGCTCAGTAAATGTGTCCATGTATCCACTAGGCCACACGCACACACACGCGCGCGCACACACGTGCATGCACACGCATGCGCACACACACACACATACACACACACACACACACACACACACACACAGGGCTAATGGTGGAAATGGAACTGTTGGACTGTACTATACCAAAAGTAAGAACGTATTACTGAAATAAAGCATCTTAGTAAAATTAAGAAATCCCCAAGGACCCAAAGTTTTATAGTGTAAATGTGAGGCCCCTGCAGTTAAATAAAAATGCTAAACTAATCAAATACAATTATTTAAATAAATGGTATTGTGCGGGGGTCCTGAGTTAAAAATAGCCCAAATGGTTTTTAGAGTGGGGCCACAACATAATCCTTGTTACATAACTTTGTGGGGGAAGGATTGACTGTGGTTGTAGCATATACATATGTGAATGCACTTGGGCTATGCTAAAGACAAACAAAACTGTGAACTGGGAAGTGGAAACTGCTGGGAACTGGGAATATCAATGAAGATTTACTAGATTTAAAAGTCAAAAGGAATCCTTAATGCATGCTATGTTTGTGCCCATGTTGCTGTCTAATTAAGTGAGACAAACATGGATGTGATACATTTTCATTGTATTTTTGCACGTTTCTCAAAAAAGAGAGAGAAACCTCCATCTGCATTATGAACAAATACAGTCTGATCACTATATTTAGACTATGCAAGCACAAGTAAAGATCAGGGGTGTTTTTCTGAAGATCTTGTGAAAGTGAGGGTTGAGAGGAGGTAGAGGAGAGTTTAGACGTGGCGTTAGAAAGTGCAGCCTGACAGAGATGATGATCAAAGTACAGCCTGGACGAGTGAAAAGTAGAGTTAAAAATAGAACAGGATGCTATAAAAGGCACAGAGTATTCACCTTCGTGTGGTTTGGGCAAATATGCAGGAGGTCAAACAGGCAGTTAAAGCATTTACACCTAGAAACACGATGTATTGTTCTTGCTTTACAACATAGGGACGGATATTCAGATTCATCATAATCTTATGAAAATCTTACCGTGCCTTTGGGAGGTCCTGCTCACCAGGTTGGGAACCACTGCTCTATGGCATAGCCTCCATAATAAAAGAGTGTATTATCCTAATTATATCTGCGAAACATATTATGGAATCACGTTGCTCGCCCACGCCCACAGATCCTACGTGTGAACGCAATAACTCAAAAACTAATCGCCAGATCAGTTTCAACTGTTGCACACAGGTACATATCATAAAGACGCCGAACTGGATTGAGTTTGGAACTTCTACGATTAATGCAAATGAAACTTGGTACAGTGATTCTCCACAGTGTACCCAACATAAAATATTATTATGACCCCACCCTACAACAAACAGGAGGCCATTTTGAATTGAATTTGGGAGGTCAGGTATATTTGACAGCCTCTAACTTGCACATACGACACACTGTTTTCGCCGATATAATTATGTAGCCTTCAAAATTATTTTATGTATTTTTTCAACAAGTTGGAAAAAATACTAATCCTCTTTCTGCAGAATGAAGTACACCCTACACCCAACCTGAGCTCTTGGAGGTATGAATAATTTGTTTCTCTGGGTGTCACTTGATACCTATATAACCCTAGTGAGCAGATCCCAGAATCAGTCCAACTCAACATTTCTTTTGTTGTGCTGCAGCAGGATGGATTTTGCACTTCGTGACATTTCAAACGGCTATTTTCAGAATGAATCCCTGCTCCAGCCTCTGTGGGACACCCTCCGACTCCACTATAAAGACCATTTAAGATCCCCACTTTTCCCTGTCCTTCTAACTGTATCTTCTTATTTCATTCTTTGCATTCCGTATGTAATCTGTGATGTGATGGGCGACAGATGGCCGTGGGTGCAGAGGTTCAAACTCCAGCCCAGTCGTCGGCCCACGTTCTCCACGCTGCTGCACTGTGCTGGCGTGACCCTCTACAACCATGTGTTTTTGGTGTTCCCAGCTTCAGTGGCACAATGGGCCTGGAGACCTCTGGTGGAACTGCCCGAGATGGCTCCAACTTTGCTTGAGTTTGTCGCCGGAGTCATCGGGAATCTTCTGTTATTTGACTTCCAATATTACATCTGGCACCTGCTCCATCACCGCATACGCTGGCTCTATGTCACCTTCCATGCCACCCACCATAACTACTCCGCTCCCTTCGCCCTGGCCACACAATGCCTTGGAGGGTGGGAGCTAGTCACCGTAGGCTTCTGGACAACTCTTAACCCAATCATCCTGAGATGCCATCTTCTCACCACCTGGGTCTTCATGGTGGTGCACGTCTACGTCTCCATAGAAGACCACTGCGGCTATGATTTCCCGTGGTCCTCGTCGCGGATTGTACTATTCGGGATCTACGGGGGTCCCAGCATGCATGATGTCCATCACCAGAAACCCAACTGCAACTTTGCGCCCCACTTCAGCCACTGGGACAAAATATTTGGGACGCATGCTGAGTTCTGCTTTGTGAATCCTGAGAAAGAAAAAAAATAGAAATGTTTATGTTTGCAGTTTATGATATTAAAATTACAACGTTCTGCTATCTTTGGATAAAGCAAAAAAAAGGTCCATGATTTAATCATTAGGGAAAGGCACACAGAGGTTTATGGCACTTAAATCTACTAACACCATTTTTTCTACAATTAAACCAAAAAAGTTAGGGAAATCTGATTTTTGGATGGATTTTGTAATAAAAAAAATGCTCAGGCCACAGTGAAAGTATAGGGTATTTAAGAAGTGTGCATTTTGGAAACAGTAATTTAACCCCATAACTTTTTGGTGGTGGTCAGTCACTGTAAAGTATTAATATTATTGTGACCCTCAAGAGCTTTCAGTTTGGTATAGCAGACTTTATATTTCAGCTCCTCCAATATGTTTATGCCCTTTAGATTCTCACTTTTAATTATATTTTATACATAAGGATTAATAATTGATATACATAAAAAAATACAATGGTTAATGTTTGCATTTGACCCATTTCCAGCTATGTTTGACTATTTTCTAAAAACACTAACCTTTATGATCACCATTGCATTCCACTACTCCTTTTTGCATATGGTAATGTTATAAAATACAAAATAGACGTGGAAATTAAAGTGTGTGAACATAAATCTGTCTGTAGCTGTGGTTTGTGTCTCAGTGAGGGATCATCATTCATGATTGAGCCTCACTGCTTACAGCCTTCACTGAAGTAGACACACTTGGTACAGCGATTCTCCACAGTGCACCCAACATAAAATATTATTTTGGCCCCACCCTACAACAAACAGGAAGTCGGCCATTTTGGAGTGAAATTGAGAAGTCAGGTATATTTGACAGCCTCTAACTTGCACATACTTTGCCCGATTAGACTCAAACCTGAAACACCTCCCGGCCCTGAACACATCTGACCAAAAATTATGGCAGTTACCTCAATACTGCCCCCTATAGACTGAAAGAAGAATGTTGTTTTAGGGAAATTTACTAAATTTGGCAAAAAACATCCTTCACAAGCAAAACAAATCAAAAAAGTCAAATAGACCCTTCCCATGTTGGTCATGGTTTGGGGTGGGGCCTCTTAATTGCTTGTTAACAATATAAAAATCCTTAGAAATTTTAGAATGTCTGATTAAGGTTCTGCTTTAGCAGTTGTGGCAGAAGTATGCGGGGCGTTTTGCCGATATACACCTTGCTTTTGACAGCGTGGGCCTAGTTTCTCAGGTGGTACTTGGTTTGCAGAGTTTGAGAACCACTGCTATAATGCATACTGTTGCAGACACCTGACTTGCCCATGGTTGACCCCTCCCTAACCTTATCTCGTCCTATTCGTCTAGAGTGATCCCCACGCTACCTGCTACATTCTAACTTACTCCAACTTTTTCAGAAAGATGCTTAGTGATTATTTACTGTAATTTGCTTTATTCTGTAAAACACTTTGAGATAGCTTTTGTTGTGATAGGCAACAGATCAAATTAAATACATTTTAAGATTGTTTAGTCTATATGGCATTAGAAATAGCATGGCAGAAGTCAGAAAAGAAAGAAGAGAAGACACTGCAACGAGTGGGGTTCGAACTTCCGTCGACCTTGAAGGCCTGAACCGTCAGCGCTGTACTCTCAGTAGACCATACGCCGATGGCGTGTGACGTCAGGACGTCGGTTTCTGCCCATGCTCACAGGACAGAGTGATCTCCTGACTGCAGCTGATATTTGCTGAAATGATGTAATGCTGCCCGTTTGGTGACTACGGATGGCTGTTTGTGCCAGGCTCTGCGGAGTGGGGCAGTCGCGGAGGTGCCGGAGGCGACAGCGGCACAACCAGCCGGACCAGTGCAGCGACTCCGACATGGACGAGGAGGAAGAGGAGCGGGTGGTAGCGCTGAAGCAGAGCGCAGTGTGCGAAGGCCCGGAGAGCGCCGTCACTGCGGGGCCCAGTGACGCTGCTGCCTGGGAACATGGCAGCGGTCATGACAACAGTGAGCCTACTGGCCCCACACATCCGCAAGCTTTGTCCGAATTACCTCCTGAACTTTTGGTGGAAATATTCTCTTTACTTCCCGGAACAGCATTACCAAATGTCGCCCTCGTTTGCAAGAAATTTAGACAAATCCTGAATACAGAAACTATCTGGAGAAGGCGATGTGTGGAAGGTAAATACAGCGAGAATCCGCGCATTGATGGTGGAATAGATGGTCAAAAGCACTCTCAGAGGAGGGAGGTTTCTATTATCGCTATAGCAGTCTGTCTGGTATCTGCTTTCTTCAACACAAGCGCTTCTCCTTAAAAGCCTTTATTGGTCTATATTGGAAACTTTTGTAAATTATAATGGAAAATATAAACCGGTCAGTCCCTTGTGTAGGCGATAGAACAAGGCCTTTCTGTAGGTCTTGGCCTGTATTTGATAACCTAGTCCCTCCCACTTTGACTACTGTGGGTCTATAGAGAGGCTTTCTCTGGTGTTTTTAAACGTATTCTATAGTTTATAGGGTATTTATAAGCCTAGAAGTATCTGTTAATATTGAAGATTATGGCAACTAGGCTAGAAGTTACAACTGCGCTAGTAGCCTACTTGTATTGCTATATGGTACTTACTAAGATAACCTATTGTTGGATTTGGTGAATAATAAAACAAAACAAAATGTAAACCCCTTACTACTGAACAATATATTATTATTTTTGCCCAAACATATTTTTATTCTTTTATCAACTTCAGAGTTCGGCATGAAGGAGGATCTGCGGAAGATGGAGGTGGGGGGAGTGTCCAGTCGAGAGCTCTATGTTAAACGTAAGTTAAACTTGTAAGACTGACACACCAATGCCAGTCACCACACAATCAACACCCACTGGTGTGTGGACTTTAGTATACATGGCTGTGTTGTACCTGTCCAGGTGTCAGTACGCAGGTCAAGTCTGGGAGCTTTATGAAGCTCCTTTCTGACTACGAGCACATGGACTATAGAGATGTTTATACACACTGTATGTTCATGAGCCTTGGACTCAACCATGGCACAGAAGGGGCTTGGTGTGAAAGGAAAAAATAATATCTGAATAACAAATTTAACATAATAGGTACACAGTCCCCACACAGCACACTTGGCTTTGAAAATAATTCAAAGCCAAGTCTGCTGTGTGGGGACTGTGTTTTACAGAGGCACGTTTGTTTGCATATTTTTTACAGGTTCACTGAATGGATGTTAATACTCTTGAATGAATGAAACATTGACAATAAGGCTGAACAGTTTGTGAAAAATGTTTAAATTTTAAAGCAATATTGTGATTGCAATTCAATTTGCAATTATTTCCCCAGTGTATTATTCCAACTAATACTGGTGTAGTATGTCTGCACAAATTAGAAAAACATATAAAACTAGGCCTGTGCTGTCGTCCCCGACAGCAAGGTGTATATCGGCGAATCGGCCCCATACGTCTGCTATAACTGTCACCAACGGGCACCTTAATCAGACATTGTGTGATTTCTAAGGGTTTTAATATTGTTAACGAGAAAGTAAGAGGCCTCGCCCACAAACCATGACAAACATGGGAAGGGTCTATTTGACTATTTTGATTTGTCTGGATGTTTGTGAAGAATGTTTTAGCCAAATTTTGTAAATTTCCCTAAAACCACATTCTTCTTTCAGTCTATAGGGGGCACTATAGGGGTAACTGGCATCATATTGGTCAGACTTCCTGTTTGTTGTAGGGCTGGGCCATAATAATATTTTATGTTGGGTACACTGTGGAGAATCACTGTACCAAGTTTCATTGCTCTGTGCCAAAGTAAGTGTGTCCAGGGTCCCATAGGGGTAATAAACATGGGGGCGCTATAGAGGCATTCTTTATTTGACCTCTGTATTTTGCATATGTACATTAAATATACACTAGTTGGGATCACTGTGCCAACATTCCTGAGATTTTGTTTATGTTCAGAAGGATTACTGGCTCAAGGGCATTAATTAGTTAATTATGATTTTTTCATTAATCGTAGAAATACCAAAATCAATCCAGTTTGGCTCAAATAAAATATATCATATGTACCTGTGTGTAAAATTTGTATCTGATCCAGCAAATCGTTTTTGAGTTATCGCATTTCGTCGTTATAGAGATCATATCAAGTCTGGCGGAAAGATAATTGTGTTAAGTTTATTATATTTTAAGTAAACTTTTAACATTGTGAACTGAAAATTCCCCAGAGCTGCCTAAACTTCACTCAGTTTTATTCAACGTAATGACATTTTATACTTGCTGCGCACAGATTATAATTGTATGAGCAATATGGCTTACTTTGTCACATATACAAAATCTATTAAACCTAACAACGCAGCTGAACAAGGCAAAATGTTTCAAGCCAAAACCTTTCATGGCAGAACAAAGCTTTAACTTTTAAGTAGAGGTACACCTGGGGAGTGCTTTATAATCGTTTTCTGTGTCTAACTGGGAATAATTGTGCAGACATTTTTCACTTTCAAAAGACTCAAAGTTTAGTCAAACAATCAAAACATAAGATTATTACCAATTGATTAATAAATCTGGATAATGCATCACTTTTGTTGGCTTCAGTAGATATATGATATATGGTTCTGAAACACACAGTTCAGTAGAAGCTGTAGTTGGAGCAACTCCACTTTCAATG
The DNA here is from genome assembly GCA_036025475.1 of Philypnodon macrostomus. Classification (NCBI taxonomy): domain Eukaryota; kingdom Metazoa; phylum Chordata; class Actinopteri; order Gobiiformes; family Eleotridae; genus Philypnodon; species Philypnodon macrostomus. The sequence goes on along the minus strand of JAVQKC010195649.1, from coordinate 2,814 downwards.
CTGTTCATAGCACTGCTCACCTTTTAGCTTAATTATATTGGTGATATTATAGAATCACCTCCGTCCGCAAAAACTCAAAACAAATTGACGGATCACTTTCAAATTTTACACAGTTATCATAAAGAAGCCGAATTGGATTGATCTTTGTACTTGATGTATATTAATTGAGTAATTAATGAATGTATGCCCTAAATCTGTGAATGCAATAACTCAAGATGTTTTTGCCGGATCTTTTTCAACTTTTGCATACAGGTACATATAATGAAGAAGCAGAACTAGATGGATTTTGGTCCTTCTATGATGAATAATATTCATTAATTAACTAATTATTAGCCCTGAAGCACTTTAATTGAGCCATCCAGATTTTGGCACAGTGATCCGGGCTACTGTATATTTTATGTACATATGCAAAATACAGAGGTCAAATAAAGAATCTCTTAATTGCTCGTTAACAATATAAAAACCCTTAGAAGTCACACAAACAATGTCTAATTAAGGTGCCTGTTGGTGACGTCTGGGGCCGTTTCGCCGAAATACACCTTGCTGTCGGGGACGTGGGCTTAGTTGATCATATGTTTTTAGGGTCCTTACATGTATGTCTAAAATAATGTTATGTTTATTAAGCAGCTTATTTTCATACAATCAAAACATTTTTACTGTCCTGTCCGACGATGCATATACTGCTGGTAAGTAATAGATCTGAGCTGTATATTTTTAGTGCACTTTTTTCTGCCCTCACTATTGTGTGATTAATACATACTACACATTTATATTACTTAAAGATCTGGCAGTTATTGTTATGTTAATTGTATTCAACAGGCTCTGGGCTTTTTGTTAGAATAAATACTTGCTAAAGAAACGCATGCTACTTGGACCTTTACCACACATTTCTCTGGTTCAGTCACACTCCTCCGGGACCACTACATCTACAGCTATAAAGAGCAGAAATGACAGCTGCTATTATCACACCAGGCAACGCGTGTGTGGTGCAGCATACATTTTTACAACATAACAAATAAGAAATATCACTCTTTCAAAACAAAAATGGAACAACTATGGTCCTGAGATGGTGTTTATCCTGGACAATGGTCAATTAGTAGCACAGCTGACACAGACATACACACGTTTATTCACATGCATTTCTTTGGGTAAATAGGTTGGGTCACACTTTATTTTACATAGCCCGTAACTACCTCATTAATACAATGTATTACACTGTGTAACAAACTGTAATAATATGTAACTACATTGTACATACAGAATGGTTAGGGTTGGGGTTAGGTACAATGTAGTTACACGTTATTACAGTTTGTTACACAGTGTATTACATTGTACATGATGAGGTAGATACAATGTAGTTAGGGGCCATGTAAAATAAAGTGTAGACCATAGTATGTCTGACAACCTGAGAATCGAACCCACAACAATGCCACAGTGCACCCCAAACTGCAATATATATGAAACACTTTGCTCTAGTTGTGAAATCCTACATTTTGCTAGATTGTGCATATACATGGATGTGTCTACCAGGGCATATGATTTTGTACGCACCCATGCCCAGTAGCAGTGCTTGTTAGGAGGACTGGTGGAGTGTAAAAGTGTGCATGTGTGTGTAGACTGGCACATTATTCAACTCAAAAGAATTTGCTAAAGTCATTCACTTCACTGGCTCTTTGAACATCGACATCCAGCTGACATGTTAGACATCCCCACACTAAAGAACATCTAACGACCATCTGGGTCTAGTCTGGTATGGCTGCAAATTACCTGCTTTTTCCTGTCCAGAATTTGCATCTTGTACTATAGTGCATGTCATTTTCAATTGTAAGGAAATGGGCCTATATATATATATATATATATATATATATATATATATATATATTACACACTCGATGGCCACTTTATTAGGTCTGACTTTGTACCTATTAAAGAGCCTGGTGTGGCCTTCTGTAGCTGTTGCTTGCTTCATGTTTTGTCATTTTTATTGTTCAGAGACCCTGATGTAATGAGTGGTTACCTGAGCTTATGGTGTCTTTTTTTATCTTCTGACCTCTGACCTCTGACATGCCATTAGACCTGCCACTCACTGGATGTTTTAGCTTTCTTAAACCTTTCTCTGACGGATGTATGTGGACCAGAGATTACGTTAACGGAGAAATTCCCGTCATTTACCGATTATTTTTTAGCTTTGACAGAAACTTTTGAAGGCCGTCCGTCATTTTGACCAATTCAAATGAAGCAGTGGTTTTACATTGTAGCCTATATCTCCTGTAGCCATAGCCTGTATTAGCTTTCTATAGCTCACAGGTAAAAACAAGCTACTTTATGAATAACAGCAAAACAAAGGGAATAAATAGTGCCATACATTTTCTCTTTTACATGTTCCTGCCACGCTTCATCTATTCTCAAAAGTAACTGCATTATACGAAATAACATAATCATTAAATTAAATCATTCTGAAAAGATAATGATGGACTGTAATTAACTCTAGCGTAATCACTGATGTAGACCAGCTATTTATGAAATACCCAGACTACTCCACTCGTTTTCTCCACTTTTGTTTTCATTCTGGTTGATTTGAGTTTAAGCAGGTTTGTCTTGAGTGCAAGACTATATGTAGGCCTTAAAAGTGTCCAGTAAGTGTATAATGTTGAAAAAATGAGCAAAATGCCTAATGTTTGCTGTTTGGTCTGCATTTCCAGAGAGCAGCTATCCTAAGCCATTACTTAACCATACCTTTTTGTCCCAGAGTCACAGCAGATTTCACTAATAACCACTGGGCTTATTGAGAAGTGTGTGCACGTACAGCAGGAT
>JAVQKC010195633.1:0-13226 GCA_036025475.1 Philypnodon macrostomus | reverse complement strand
ATAGGGTGAGGAGCTCAGTCACTCGGGAGGAGCTCAGAGTAGAGCCGCTGCTCCTCCACATCAAGAGGAGTCAGCTGAGGTGGCTCGGGCATCTGTTTCGGATGCCCCCTGGACGCCTCTACCGGGAGGTGTTTCAGGCAGGTCCCACCGGAAGGAGGCCCCGGGGAAGACCCAGGACACGCTGGAGGGACGATGTCTCTCGGCTGGCCTGGGAACACCTCGGGATTCCTCCGGAAGAGCTGGAGGAAGTGTCTGGGGAGGAGGAAGTCTGGGCGTCCCTGCTTAGACTGCTGCCTCCGCGACCCGGCCCCGGATAAGCGGAAGAAGATGGATGGATGGATGGATGGATGGAAACTATTGCCAAAAGTACCAGTAGTATCCGAGAATGAATGAGGAATGCATTTCTGACTGTTTCACTGACAGTGTCTATTGTATTTTCTCTAAGACTACATTTGTTACAGTTTACTTGAGTGGTCATCTCTGTTTTTAAGAACTATACCAAATGCAACAGAATCTTAGTTGTTTTGTTTGTTGTTGCTGGAACACTTTGCTTGTATTTTAATGACCGCTGGAAAATATGTTTGCTGTTTTAGCAGCTCTACACCACGGAGATCAGACACGTTGTATGAGATTGCACCCCTCTGCCAACATCTGGGACCATAAACTGAGATGAAAAAGTCACACTGAACACAATACTGCAATGACAACAAACAGTCATTTAACAAGAGCCCATTCAGCCACAGTTTGGCCAGGGGTCCACATAATCAGACTAAACTGGTCTTGGTAGAGGTAAACTTGCATGAGAAGAAAATAAATGTTAATATTGGCCAGTTTAACTAAGAAATGCTGCTTGACATTTGACAATTGACACCAATGAACACTAAGCGATTGTATGCACTCTGCAAATCCTTAAAGAATTGATGCTATGCTGAGGCTTGTGTTTCCTCTTAAGATACTTCAAAGCAGATGGAACCAAAATATCACAAAGTGTGTACAGTGTATGGTGCTATAGAAGTGTGGCTTGTCTTTCATGTGTGTGGAAAAGTGCCACAAACTAAGCATTGTGTCTTCTAATATAGCTTAGAAGAGCCATTGTTCTATTTCAGTTCACTTGAATCTTGTCAGTGTTGCGCTGGCTTGCAGCTCCACCGTTCTGACTTCTGACAAACAGTATCTGCATCAGGGACAGCACTTCCTCCCATGAGGCCATGGAAACAAACGCTCAGTAATCCCTTCAGATAAACAGGATGCCATTAATTGTTTGTCCCATCAATTGAAGTATGTCCCTTGGTATTAAATGAGAAGTTGATCAATCATTTGAATAGACTGACTTATGAGATGCCAGGAACAAGAGATGAAGCGCCTGGCAGAAGAACAAAAAGAGTAAGGAAAACAAACTACTTGTTGTAACCTATATTATACAAAGCTTTTTAGAAACCGTGCTCACATATAAACATGTATGAACATGTCTGCAGTGTTAACCACTAGTAGATTAACACTAAATGACTATAGAGTAATGTCCATGCCATAAGTGAAACACTAGTGTAGGAACTATGCTCCTTCCTCTTTTTATTGTTCCAGTGAGGGTTTCTTCATTTAAGTGCCATGTGTCACTTACATGACAGATATTGCCACTGAGTTAACAGGTAGTAACTGGTCACGAGAAGAATGATGGCATGATTAAAAAGGTTTCACCGAGAGGTGCAAATGAAAATTCCAAAAAATGAAACGCAAGGCAAAAGAAAGTGAAAAACACAAGGCCACATGTCTGTCCAGAAATGACAGGGTCAATGTGAAAGGAGGCCTGTTCTTCATCATCAGAGAGACTGGACGACCAGAGCGGGGCTGTCTTTCACTGAGTCTGACTAGTTCAACTATAGTATAGGTCATCTCCCTGCTTAGACAGCCATCACTTTACCAAACCATCCACAGGTCTTTGAGGCTGGAGCTCAGACCTAATAAGTTCTGTTTATGTTCCTCTTTTCTCTCAGGTGACTGAAGGCATAGCTCTTCTGACAACACAACAACATCTGGAGCAGAGATAACCAAAAATTAGTGACTGTAAAACACTGCTGTTCCACTTTTAAATGATACTTAGGCTTCACACATCTAAGTTGTTGCATATTAATGATTGATATTGAAGTGGGTTATAGTCAGTGTTTGATATGGCTGTGTATGTCACTTTGAGATGTACGTAACAGCAAAGTTAGACTTACTGACTATAGACCCGAGATTTAAAGAACATCTCGTCTCTAGTATGATATCTGAATGACAATGGCGGGGTCAAAAATCTATGTACAATATATTGCTTATGGCAGCTTAGTGGTGATAGTCAAAGCCTGTTGCCTGGAGAAAAAACTGCAACACTCCAGAGCAAGCAAGCCAGGCAACAAGTCCCAGGCAAATATCTGGAGAGTATCGTTGAAAGAAATGCATAGTTCATGTATAAACTGAAAAACAAGCAACCATTCCCAGAAGAATTCTTTGTAAATGAGAAATGACAGGAACTAACAATAATGTGGAAAACTGGAACGTCAAACCAGTAACTGTCACACTGGTGTTTTTTGACGGTGTTGAATCGATTCTGTTTGAGGCAGAGAGCTGATGAAGTGGGAGGGAAATCACTTGGTATTAAGTAGGATTCCTTCTTCTCGAACAGCACATGTTGAAGTCACACAGCCCCTGCACTTGCTCAAGTTTAAAGCAAGAGAAAAGCCCATGGGCACATTCCTTAGCGGGGTTAGCAACATCTGTCTTTGAGAAGGACTTCCATAGATTTGCTGCTGCTATCATTTATTATTTTCTCTGAACAACTAATCTGCACTTAAGAAACAAGTGTGAAAAGTTTGCACATGTTCTCAGTTCAATATGAAATTACCAGTCCATTGTTTCTTTAGCATGGGTGATAATGCTTATAGCCTAAGAGGTGAGAATGGCAGGTTATTTAGTGCTGTTTTGATATGTGAGCCCGAGGAATGCCTGCAGATACAGTGATCCCTCTGTCTGAAGAGGAAGCTGTATAGGTGAGGTAAGACTGCTCACAGCCATGAAACAATATCTGAGACACATTAAAATTCATTTTCCTTAGTTTGATTCATGTTCCTTTCAGTGTGGCCAGGTGTTATGCCCGCAATGGAAAGGTGAAAAGATCACGAGGTCTGTTGAAACACGGTCTTCAAATGTTTGCAGACGTAAAAAAGAGTTTTTGTTGTCAGTAGGTGGGCCCAGCTTCTAGAGATCTTTGATACGTTGTCCCACCATAGGATATAGAGATCTAACATGAGAAGAACATCAGAAACATTTTAGTGTGCAGACAGTGTGATTGTTCAAGCTTGTCTTCATACCTCTTCGGGTTTCACTGCAAGGCTTGTCAATCCCTCACAGGACTTCAAAAGCCATATCACCTGCACCTTCACTCATCCCTTCACACCTCGCCCGTACAACCTGCCGAGCAACTAGAGCGACAGAAAATTACCCATAATTACCATGCCTCCTCTGCAACTCCTCACGACAGAGATTTTTGTTTGTTGCTGTTGTGCATCGGATTCAAGGAAGCACTGGGTAATTAAAGCGGACATATTTGTGGTTATCTGCTGCGCAACACTGGCAAAATGATTTTTTTTCCTCCATACACTCACAACATGAAAGCAAATAAAAGCAGTTGGAGAAATGTGTGTGGAAGTTGCTCTTCAGTGTCTCTGCTAATGTATGGACTCCACATGCGATTGGATATGAAAGACTTGCCATGCACCGGATGAGAGCACAATAACTCAGCTTGACTATAGACACTAGCCAAACCCTGTAAAAAGGACATGACAACGCTTTATGCCACTGAATTTTAATGCCAGTTGAAACACATTTGGGCCGCGATGAAAAGTTGCCATTGACTTAGATCTGCCAGTCTTGTGAAGTCCGCTTCATTCGTGATCATAATGACAGTGTTTCTGTCCATATCAATAGTCATTTCCTTCCTCCCCGCAGCAGAGTCTCAGACGCTGGCAGAGCCCAGTCCCACAGAGTGCAAGCAAAGGAGAAATCAATAGAGAAAATATCGCTGCAGGCTCACACATTTTTATCTTGCTTTGAACGAGTCAGCTTTAATTTTGCTTTGATCTCAATTTGCTGCTTTTGGGATAGCATAGACGCACATAGAAACAGGAGGAATAAGCGTCTTCTTCCACTAGGCCTTTTCCTCACAAAAGACCCTTTCAAACGCCTACCTTTATTTTGCCACATTCAGGTTCACAAAAGTACAAGAATGAATATTATACAGCTAGGCTTTTTGGTGCACATCTTTTCTATTCATGATTTATGGCCAGGCAGAGCAAATGTTGGACAATGTTAGGGAGCGGCACAAATAAAGAGATCTAGTGTTATTGTCGTAAATGGCCCAGAGTTGGTGCGGTCCAACAAGCTGACATGACGCACATCTGTCGTTGTTCTCACTGCTCTGACAGCCCCCTCCTTAAACATCCACACATCATTAGGGCTGACACACTAAAGCCACTGCCATATCAGAACATCACCTAAGGTCTGCTAAAGAAAGCCTCATCCTTTTCCAAACTGGTGCATTCTTAGCTAAGGGTGTTGTTTGGGAATTTGTTTCTCTTTTCTGAAGCAGAGACAAAAGACAGGCATAAATGTCTGGGCAGAGAAAAGAGCTGCACCATGCTGAGAAGAAAAGGAAGGGTCTAATCTAATTTGGTTGGAGAGTGATGTGTGTATGTCTATGTGTGTGTGTGTGCATGGCAGCTCTGCACAGTTTGAGGGGACTGTGGGAATGGGACAGAAGGCTATGGTGTTGAAAAGAGTCTCTGGAGCCAGTAGCAGTGGGGAGCCTCCCCAGACGCGCTGAGTCCGAGCCGGCCACTCAAAGAGGGATTAGTCCAGCGAAGGCCTTCCTGATTAGCAATTCACACTCAAGTGCCCCACAAGGACCTGGGCTAATAATATCACCATCAGTGTGCTTCACCTCAGCACAAATACAATGTTAACCCTTGTTTTTGACTTTTTTCTTCTTCAGCTGCCAGCTCCGCTAATCAGTCATGCATATTGTGGGCATACAGGGCATACAACAGTTTTTGAATTTTGAAAGTTATAACAGGTGTCGTAAACATAGGGTGAAATGTACACTGATGATTTTTTCAAACACATTTGAATGTTTCAAAATGCCCCCTGCTGTAGAACCATATATCAACACATCGTGAATCATAAAGAAAACTGAAACATTACGTTCTTGCTTGTTAAACAAAAGTTATTTTCTATATGTCTAATTGCAGAATACTAGTACATGGAAAAAAAAGTCCGGACATCCAATCACAGCATTACCCCTGAAGATGCTCAACGTGGTAGATAATATAAAGACAATTTCGTGGCAAAAACATGTATATTTTTCTCTTTGTAAAAACTCAAAACAGGGGAATTTGACCCAAAGGCAACACAAGGGTTAAAACTTTGGCTTTGAATGTAATAATTTCATCATAAACCAATGATCCACTTATCACACATTAACCTCAAGAATGCACATGCAGCTCATTGCTGTGGTCTTAAACTGGTGAACTCCCACAATATTGTTTCCTTTTTTCTACTCCTCTGCTCAGCCCTCTTTTATACTTTGCTGCTAAATAACCACAACATGAAAGAGTATGATGTAAGTAGAACAGCCCACTAAACTAATATTGCTGTTTCAAAGCCACCTCAGCCCAGATGTAAATGGTCTACATGACAAAATAAATTGATAACAGCAAAGTCAACTATGCCATTACACTAATCTACTCTATAAACACTTAAAGGGCCACAATAGCTCTGTGACCACAAGTAGTGGAGTGAAATTTGACAACAAACGGGTCACAGATATCAGCCAAAAAAAACGAGTCCTGATTTAGAAGTTACCTTACTGAACTGCTAACTAAACTAAATCATATGCATATAGCTCTGTCCAGACTTTGATGTTAATAATTAATGATGTCAGTCTGACTCTATGCAATTCCTCAAGTGTGTTGTGACTATAGTATGAAGCAAAATCACACATTTTTCAGTCAAAACTCAATCCAATGCCAATTCAATGCACAATTCAATCTGCCCTTCACAGAAAGAGATGTATGTAAACAATAAACAAGGTCATTGCAAACAATAAACAAAGTTAGTAGACAATCAATAGACACACACAAAAGGACTGTCCCAGGACGTCCCCTGTCCTTAGACCCTCCAGCACGGTCAGGAACAACTTTATAAACAATTATGGGAAAAAGAGAAACCTTCAGAAGAACCACTTCCAGGACGGGCAGGGTATAGATGTGTCTATGAGGTCCTTGTGCTAAGAGAGCTCAGTGGTTCCACGCCTGAAAAAAAGGAAAGGATTGCATCAGGAAGGGCATCTGGCTTTAAATTATGATGATCTGTATTTACTTTAGTCTAAGTAGTCCAATAACCATAGAACTGTTTAGCTCAACAAATCGCCCCCTTAGAATGATAAGGTTCTATCTGACATTTTCGGCAAAATGTAGTTATTTACATATCCCTATATTTGGATACATAATCCTTATAATAGCAAGAGTTTTGTTGAGTTTTATTCATTTTTGAGCTTTCTATAGGCTATGTAAAAGTTCTATCTGTAATATGAAGCCGTGACTTTTTAAAGTGGATTTACTCAAAAATATTCAGAACGCCGATAGAACCGTATAATTCTAAGGGGACCAAGTATGACAGATAATCTCTCTCGCTCTCTCTCTCTCTTTCCCTCTCTCTCTCTCTCTCTCTCTCACGCGCGCTCTCTCTCTCGCAAGAACACTCAGATTGTGGTTTGCTAAATGGAAATGAGGAATTGCAGACAAATATAGACAAATTAACCACAGCGCTCCCTCCTCTCAAAATTTGTAAAATTACACTGTACTTGGAAAGCTAAACCTTTTCTGAGGTGGTACTTGGTTTGAAAACTTTATCTAAAAAGCATTGCTAAAGGCAAAGTAAGTTTTTTGTATTCTTTAGAAACACACTTCTAAGATAGTTACAGCACTATCATCTCCTCATTATTTTGATCCAGCAGTAATGGAGAAATGAGCAGACGTTTGTGATAAATCGGATCATCTCGAGCTAAACGGTGAATGCGTGCACTCAGGAGGGAGTACAGAATCCGGGGACAATGTGAGGGCCGCACGGACAAATAGTCTCACCTCCAGCTGAGTGTGTTGTTTCTTCTCATTGTGCCCGATGAAAAGGAAGAGGAGGGCCTTGCTTAAGAAGATTATAGCCCTACCCCACCCGTACGTTTAATCAACATGCCCTTTTCAGAGCCGCCAACAATGCCAAACATGTCCAAAACGTCACCCATCCTTCTCCCATAGCATACCTCACATGTTGGAACAAAATGCAGCAGCACTATAGTAAAAAGAGAAGGGAAGCTGCCTCCAAATGTCATCATCTTTGATTTTGATACGTATCTAATTTCTGCCTGCACAAACAAAAAACTAGATAAGCTTCAACTCGTCTCGAACTGATCCAAATTCCCTAAAGAACCCAAGGAGATTTTGCTTTGCTCGCCCTTCATTTCTTTCATCCGTGGTTAAATATGTAAATAAAATGTCTAAAGTCATTCTTCAAAGGCGAACAAAAGAAAAAAAAAGGGGCTGAGGGAAAAGACAGCCATAAAATTCCTCCGATTCTCCATAACATTAGCCAGAGGGGGGCCAGCTTCCAGCCAGAGCCTAGCAGCAGGGGTGCAGGCGCACTCCATAGAATCACACATCTCAAATCCCGCACACAAAAAAATAAAATATCTTTTCAGACTCAGCCATCAAAGCAAACCCCCTCCCTTTTCGCTTTATTAGTTACAGAATTATCTCACAGTTGCTGATTTCTCAGAGATGGGTTGCCTTTCTTCATCTTCCCTTGTTGTGGTTGCAAAGATGAGATGAATTTAGTAGTTTGTATACTATGAAAGAAGCATAAAAGAGACATTAGTGGCTGCAAATGTTACATGACTGCTACAGATGCTAAATATTCCTGTTTTATCTTTATGACCAGCAAAATGATAAGTGGGAACAGTACAAAGATGTTGAACAGTACTCAGTAGAGCTGCACAAAATAGCAGCAATATCCATGTTGCAAGAAATGTGTCCCAATAAAGTTATGATCTTAATTTCACACAAAGTCCTATCAAAGCCCCCCAAAAAACAAATTCTTGATTCTAGTTTTGATAATAGTTATTAGTTTTCATTATTATTATAGATGTAATTCTATAACAACAGAAGTCTACGGGCCACAAAGCACTCCTTTTTGATATTATTCCCTTCACATTAAACCTGTCATGTCTTTTTGTCCCATCCTCATAATGCAAGTGTATGGTTCAAAAAGAGGGTAGGGGGCAGAACAGGCATATCAGCTGTTGTCCTTGTCTTTGTAAAAGGCACAGAAAGAAATCTGACAAGACATCTACGCTCTCAAGATGGCTGTTGAAGCTTAATTTTGACTTTGATTTGAGGGAAACAGCAAGTGGAAGCAAAAAAAAAAGTGTACAGCAATTAAACACTGCAAAATCAAGACCAAAGCCTGTTTTAAAACGTTAACAGCTGGATGTGTGAAATCCGAGTGGCACATGTGCTGCATAGAAGTGGGCTGTTGTTTGTTCTATACCCTATATTTATGCACATTGAGCTCCCAACAGCTGAAATGCCACTGCTAAGATATGCCACGCTAAACCATTTAGCCACGCCACTGTACCCGTTCTCATCTCGCCCGGACACATTTCTCGAATACTCTTTTTAAGCACTTGTGTTTACTTGATCGGTGCCCCCAGTGGGTCCCAATGTCCAGACACATGTATAAATGTTATATTTTACAAGGTAATATGAGTGAGGTGAGGGGTGCGCTCAATATGCCAGACGTCAGAGCAGATATTTTATTGCACTTTTATTAATTTATTGCACCGCTGGTTGTGTCTGACTTGTTCTCGTCTTTGTTTGGTTTTGAACAGAGTCATAAAAGCTGACCATCTCTTCATTTTCTAAAGCACTTGCTTGTTGTACAGGCTCACGGAGGGGGGGCCTTTGATGAAACAGGATGTGGACTGGGCAGTTTAAAACAGTAATTGAGCTCAGCAAAAAACACAATACTCGTGTTTACATGGAGATATATCCTGCACAAACTGAGCATTTAAAAGTATCAAACGGAATTGGTTCAAAATAATAAAGATAAGTAAAGAAGAGCTTCTGTTCTGTGTCTAATATTTCAAATCAAGACCAAGAGACTACTGTTGTCCCATAGAGATAACAGTATATGTTTAGTGTGGATTCCTTGCATTTGTTGATGTTCCAGTTTCATATGTTAATGCCAGGCAAAAATGGCAGCATTAAAAGTATTACTGTACCTTAGCAGAGCCATAGAGATATGCATTTGTTCCAGAAGTAGCCGCTCAAGCTAAAAGTGCCATTCAAATGCATTGAGAATTGTGCTAAGGTGGAACTATTTTGAAGCTGCATCGTTCACATTTTCTGGACCTCAGTTGGCCTAACTCTCTTATCTCTATGACTCTGTACCGCAGTGATTAAGTCAATTGAGAACACTCAAGACGACCTGAGGCAGTAATGGGCACATTGCAAATGCAAAGGGCTGTATGCAAAAAAAAAAAATCACAAAATAACATTGTTGGAAAATATAAAATTACAACACTTACAAGTACAATGCTACCTAACTGTAAACTGTAAACAAAAAGTCTCCAGTAATATTTTATGATAAATAAATAAATAGATTAGATTACATTAGTCAAAAACAGGACTTTTGAATATTAAGGTAAAGTGACCATCAATAGACACATGTATTCCAATGCATCTATTTGACTACATGTTTTCACTAATTATCATGAGCTGCTGGTGTAGGCTTGCCTTTTCTGCATCAATACTATATGTTGCATTCAGTTTATAAATGATCACAAAAACAATAATGATACTTAGACTGATAATGATAGGCCTACATACATCTAAAGAGAAGATTGTAATGAGCAAACTGTTCCGCCCGATTTGAAAATAATCCGCGTGTCAGTGTCATCTTTCTTATGCAAAGTAGCTGTCTTTGAAGGCGGATCTTTTGGCAGGTTAGACCAGGGACTGAAGCTCAGAGCAGCTCAGAGTAGCGTTGCCACCAAACGCACCAGCAGCAAACGGAACGAGACGAGCCCCAGGATGTTAATGACGTATTCATTGTACCTGTTTGGTTTTTTGAAAGGATACATTACTGGACAGAAGTGGCCGTGTTTCTGCAGCTAATGACTTGAGGAATTGTTTTTGTTTTACTCACAAAGTTCCTGCTCAAGGACTCGAGTCCGCGCGCGTTTGTTCACAGTTCACAAAAGTAAAAGAACGAGCGGGCGTTTTGGAACTAAACTATTCTGAACTCATAAAGTCTCATTCACTCCGTTTTTGAGCTGAAGGCTGCAACACTGAGTAAGAAGCGACGCTACCGGAACCTTTGGAAACATGGACCCATGCGCTACGCTCTTCTCCCAACAAGACAAGCACCCCGGACCATCGCGGGATTTGTGTTTGATCTGAACTATAGCAACAAGGAAATGATTAACGTGTAATGTTTTTTTATTAACTGATAAGTTGAAGCCGCCACAAGCTTTTTAAACCATCCAGACTTAAAATACTAAACTTTACAAGAAGAACAATGTGCTCAGCTACTAAACTCAGTCTGATCTCTGCACTGCTGCTGATGCTGCGGAGCAGCTGGGGCTCCGCTATTAGCTCCATAGACTCGGACTGGTCAGGAGAGGGGAGATGTCAACACATCAGCATCCCCCAGTGTAAAGACATTGGCTACAACATGACCCGAATGCCGAATCTTATGGGCCATGATGACCAAAAAGAGGCGGCTATAAAACTGCAGGAGTTTGCCACTTTGATTCAATATGGATGTCACAGTCATCTTAAGTTTTTCCTGTGTTCACTATTTGCTCCCATGTGCACAGAACACGTGTCCAACCCTATCCCTGCCTGCAGAGCGATGTGTGAGCAGGTCAAACTAAAATGCTCCCCTGTCCTGGGGCAGTTTAGCATCCCGTGGCCCGACTCACTGGACTGTTCCCGTCTACCGACCAAGAATGACCCGAACAATCTCTGCATGGAGGCTCCCAATAACGGCTCTGATGAACCCCCTAAAGTCTCTCACACCCAGCCTCCAGACTTCAGACCCCAGCGCCCTTTGAGTGCCCAGGACATGAACTTAAAGGACAGCAGTGGAAAACCCACCTGCACGAACCCAGGCAAGTTCCACTATGTTGAAAAAAGTGAGTCGTGTGCCCCCAAGTGCTACGCCAAAGTGGACGTTTATTGGAGTCAGGGTGATAAACAGTTCTCTCTGGTGTGGATGGCTATTTGGTCCATCCTGTGCTTTGTCTCCAGCGCTTTCACCGTGCTCACGTTCCTCGTTGACCCCCAGCGTTTCAAATACCCTGAGAGGCCCATCATTTTTCTCTCTATGTCCTATTGCGTCTACTCTGTGGGCTACCTCATTCGGCTTTTTGTGGGCGCTGACAGGATCGCCTGCGACCGAGACAATGGGGTCCAGTATATCATCCAGGAGGGTCTGGAGAGCACGGGCTGCACCATTGTGTTCCTTATCCTGTATTACTTTGGCATGGCCAGCTCTCTGTGGTGGGTCATTCTAACCTTAACATGGTTCCTCGCTGCAGGTAAAAAGTGGGGTCACGAGGCCATCGAAGCCAACAGCAGCTACTTTCACCTGGCAGCATGGGCCATCCCAGCCGTAAAGACTATTATGATTCTAGTGATGAGAAAGGTGGCTGGGGATGAGCTCACTGGGGTCTGTTATGTTGGCAGTATGGATGTTAAAGCACTAACAGGCTTTGTACTTATTCCTCTATCATGTTATCTTATCATTGGCACTTCATTTTTATTGTCTGGCTTTGTGGCCTTATTCCACATCCGCAAGATTATGAAAACCGAGGGAGAGAACACAGACAAACTTGAAAAGCTAATGGTGCGCATTGGTGTGTTTTCTGTGCTCTACACTGTACCAGCCACCTGCGTCATCGCCTGCTACTTCTATGAACGCCTCAATATGGACTATTGGCACGTACTGGCAGATGAGCGTAAGTGTGTGGACAGCACTGGGCCAGATTCACACGAGTGTATCATGAAATCGTCCATTCCTGCTGTGGAGATATTTATGGTGAAGATCTTCATGCTGCTTGTGGTGGGCATCACGAGTGGGATGTGGATCTGGACGTCTAAAACGCTGCAGTCCTGGCAAAACGTCTTCAGCAGGAAACTGAAGAAGAGGACGAAGAGGAAGGCCGCCAGTGTGTTCACGAGCAGCAGGCCTTATATCAAACCTCCGCAGTCGATCAAAGGGCACAATACCAAGTACGAGCCCACACGACAGCCTCCCTCATGTGTCTGAGCAGGCTCAACCCAAAGACTATTCTTTGACTAGACTTGTCAACACCGCAAAAGACAGGCTCATGTTTTATTTATGCAAGCTGCATTGAAGGTAACATATGTTTCTCTTTTTTTGTTTTGTATTTTGAGCCATCTCATGCAACAAGAGCTGCCTTTGTCTACAAATGCTACTTCTGGATTCACTTATCCTGTTGAAGAACTTAATATTGTTCTCCGGACAAAACAGCATTTGGATGTGCCATTGGGGTCACTTGAATAATGTGCAATAGAAAGTTTCCTCCAGACACTTACCTGTTTGTGATTACAGACAATACAAAGAGCCCCACAGACAATAGAGACACAAGCGCTTTGTGGAAGCTTTTTCATGAGAATATACTGTATGTTTTGATTGAGAGCTACAGTACTATTGAAAATGCTGAAGATCTGTTCGTTGTAAAGCTAATTTGACCAAGCACTCGTTACTGAAACATTGGTAAATGCAGTTCACTCTGTGGCTTTGCTGTTTTATAGCAGAATGGAATATTTGTATATATTTCTAAAAAAAAAATCTAGAAAAAGAAAATTAATAAAACGTTCTAGTTTTAATTTCTTTTAACTCATTGTGTTTTTGTCATTGTTATTTTTATTTATTTATTTTATTTACTTTATTTAACCAGGTAAACCAATTGAGAACCAATTCTCATTTACAATGGCGACCTGGCCACATTCATTCCTAGGCAATGTGGGTTAAGTGTCTTGCCCAGGGACACATCGACGGCGTGTGCTTGGACGGGGACTCGAACCACCGACCCTCTGGTTGAAGCGAGCGCC
>JAVQKC010195632.1:0-11044 GCA_036025475.1 Philypnodon macrostomus | reverse complement strand
CACATTTAAATTAAATTAAATTAAATTAAATTAAATTAAATTAAATTAAATTAAATTAAATTAAATTAAATTAAATTAAATTAAATTAAATTAAATTAAATTAAATTAAACAACAAGAGCACATAAATAAAACAGAATAAAAATACATTTATCAGTAAAATAAAATAAAAGCAATAGAAAATGCCAAACAATAAAATGGTTTTCTAAAAGGAACGTTTTCAGTTGTTTTTTAAAAGTGTTAAGCCATTTGGCATTTCTGCCTGAGGTCAGGGGTCAGGGTGTTCCAGCGGGAGGGAGCAAGGACAGAGAACACCTGTTCCCCTGTAGTGACTCTCTGGGGTTATCTGGGTTGAGTGGCTCTCTGGGTTCTCTGGGTTGAGTGGCTCTCTGGGTTCTCTGGGTTTAGGGGCTCTCTGGGTTATGGGGACGACAAGTAAGGCTCAATCCCCAGATCGGAGGAATCGGGTGGGGGTGTAGTGTAAAAACAGGTCAGATAAATAGTGTGGTGCTAAGCCATTAAGTACCTTTTTATCACAAAAACACACATAATAATAAAAAAGAACAAAGATAATATTGCAAAAGTCAGTCATTTCTTTTTTGAGAAGGAGTAGCAAGATGCCCAAGGCTTATTATGGTTCTACTCCTCATTTACAATATCTGATTAACACAGTAATATTGCTACTTTTTACATAATGCAAAAACAATAATCAGATAAATTAACTAAATATTCAAAACAGAAAGATTAAGAAATATTTACTTTTTTGTATTTATCTAATAATAATTTCTTATACTTTTTCTTGAACTGGATAATATTACAGCATGATTTTAAATCCTCATTTAGTTCATTCCATAAAGTTACTCCATAAATGGATACTTGAGAAATTGAGAGTATTGTCACTTTAAAATTATATTACTCAGATTTTTTACTGATTTATTCCCTGAGTTAGACAGTCAAATTCCTTAACATTGAGTTGTACTGAATTAGGACATCCATATATTTCTGATTTCATGGCCATACTTGTCTTGATAAACTGATACATTTCACAGTATATTTCCTAGCCAAACTACTGTCCGGTATTCAAGTGTGGCCGCACAGCTGTGAAATGTGAGTGCTCTTGGAGGAGTTCTAAAATCCCAAAAGAACGGGTTTCACAATGCGGCGTATGGAGAGGCCCAGTGCACTGTTCACAGAGGTCAGCCATGAATTTACTTAAGAATGAGGAGTTTTTCTGCCAACAGTGGTAACAGTAATAGGAGAAATGATGAGAAACAAAGCACAAAACATTGATTTAGTGGCTGGTCTTAAGCACAGACATATAAATATCTCATAACAGATTAAAGTCAATTCTATAGACTAACTTTGATGCATAGTCTAAGTAGAGAGTATGATGATGAGGTAAGTTGAAAATCCCCCCAATCCTCCCCAGACACTAATAGAAGCCACATCATTTGCCAACCTGTAGTTATCATTATTAATTATTGTCACATCCATACTGACACCAATCAAACAACCACCTTCCACCGAGATAGTGTGTTAAGTGTATTGCCCAGGGACACAACGCCACTATGCACAGTTTTGAGTGGGATTTTAAACCACCCACCCTCCTCAGGAAGAGGAAGATAAGTAGTTCAGACCATATTTGTTTTATAGTTCCAAAGTTTTGAATTTATATACTAAAATAAATGAGCAAGTGTATATATAGGTGTATTTTGGTAATTAACCATATGCTAACCCCCCCTTCAGTGTTTCTAATCACAAAATCTCCAATTGTCTCTGTATTATTCATATGTGTACCTCCAGCCTGACTCCACTGTGCCATGGTCGTGCCAATGCTTGGCTCCTGAGTCTGCCTTCTCGTGTTTGCTCCTAATCAGGCGCATTGTCTCGATTCAACCCAGTACTGTCCTCCATCGCTGCGACTTCAAGGCCCCTTCGCTTCACAGGACGGGGCCGTATTTGCACAAAACACTGATCTAAATTCATTAACCCTCCCACCAGCACTTTCCCAAGGTTGGTTTCCAGGGGCGGGCTGAAGCGGGGCATCTGAAGTGGTCTCCCAGCAGTCTGTGTTTGTACATAATTGGGGTAAAGCCAGTGAAGGGGAGCTTTTTAAGATGTGTAGTTTTATGGTGGGCTCACCTTGAGAAGACTGCCATGAACTGAGGGGGTAGATGGGCCTTTTATTTTGTTGTTGGAAATAGTTTGGGGCGAAAGAAAGTTTGCAAAGAAAATAAAGTTGTTTTTCAGGGAGAATATAAACTCGTTAAATCATTTCAGGCTATTATGTCAATGTGAAGATATCTCTACCACTCCCGTGATGGCAGGAGTCAAGAATTTATTCCAGATAAAACAGGCCAAATTGGTAATTGGTCACTAGCTTACTTTGTAGGAACATCGAGGTTTTTTGATTCTCTAAACAGGAGCAAGAACCTTTTGTGCCAGTCCGAAGCCTGGATAATATATCGGGCAATAATGTGTCAAAAGCATCCATTAAACCCCCAAAAAACAATGCCCCTTCTGTGGCTTAAATGAGGTTTATTCTGCTAAATCAATTTGCCTTTGTCTATGTTTTATTGTTGTTCCCTCTTAAAAAAATATAATAATAATAATAATTAATAATAATAATAATATTTATAAGTATGGCTGCTCCTTCTAAACCCATGACTGAGCACATTTTGGAAAGTGTTAAATATAAATAGTGTCACAACAATACTTTTTACTTATAATATTAATAATATTTTGAGGTAATTTTACTCTAACTTGCGTAAAAATTTGGTACACATAGTACTTTTACCTGTGTTCTGTAAGAATAGCTTGATGTGAGAAATGTGAGATGATGTGGATGTGAATATTATTTACTTTTTTAGTTTATCTTTTGAAAATTTCCAAATCAGTTTTTTTATTTTAAATTCTTTTGCCCGATTACTACAATCTGAAATTATGTTCATACAATTATTCAGTTTTTTCACCCAGTTCTTTTCTACTGTTACTTGAGTAATTTTATTTTGAAGTATCAGTACTCTTACTTGAGTAAAATGATTGGCTACTCTACCCACGTCTGCTTAAAACCGGTAACTTTGCTAGCTAGCTTTTTTATAGTTGCTAAAACTGATAACAGGTGGGAAAGTTAGCTTGCTAAACTTAGCTTGTGGTTGGGAGTTGCAATATTTTAACTTGTGACATTTGCTTTTTTGATCATTACAACTAAAACATAGTAAGTAGCTTGAGTTTGCATAAGATCAGATGCTAGTACATGATGTGATAGGAGTTAGAGACAGACGTAGTGAGCTGTGGTATCCATGGTGCCAACATTCACCACATTATGCTGGCGCACCAGGATACCGCTTGCCCGGCTCATGCCAATAAAAAGCGGCCCATCTTTTCAGTTCCTCTGGAGGGAGATAGTGATAAGAGATGTTATGGTTTTAGGCCCCGCTGAGCAGCAGAGCAGCGGGGAGGACGCACACTTCAACCACCACGCCAGGCTTTGGGAGAACCTGCCAAAAGAGCTTTAAACCTAATGATGAATTCATTCACAAGGCTCTGGGTTAGAGCTGCAAAAAAGTCAAGGAATAATTATTAAGATATTTTGAGAACACTACTACTGGAGGCATGTCATTCAGTTTGACTTAAATGTAAGGCTTTTTTTTCTTTATCCAGCCTCTCAACATAGCTACATTTATTGCTATAGCCTACGTTTTTGGCAGGAATTTAGATACATGTTGTAATTAAATGCTGAGGCACTAACCTTCTCAGGCGCTCAAGATGATGGGGTTGCCTGATCTATCGCCATACAGTACAGTAGATAGAGTCTTCTTCAGCTAACACCTAGGGATACTCTGGTACTGATAAATCGAGATCTTGGATAAAATTGTAATATTATATTTACCATATCACCCACCCCTACACAAAGCTCCTAGAACATAAATCCAGTCGTTTGGAGTATTTTTATGATTCTGGTGCTTGGTCTGTGGCTCTGTGGGGGTCCGTGGAGCATATGATAATGTGAAGAGACAGTAACTGAGATGGCACCACGACACACGAGGCGGAGGAAAGTGATTTCTCAGCCGACTGAAGCCAGGACTTGTGTAGCCACGGTGGGGTGGGACCCCTGGGGGTAACCATCTCCATGAATATGTTTGTACCCCTCCCTCTTCTAAAGTGTCAGGGGCCGTGCTAATCGCTTGGTGCTCTGACATCTGCAAGACCCCCTCAAGATGCTCCATAGTCACATTTGAAGTGGTCACACCTAATGTAGAGAGATGAAAGCTGGTTAAGTGAAGGAGGAGGAATTTTTTTCACCCATTTTCTGTCCATAACATGGTGAGGCTCTTAGATGTATGTCATGCCATTGCAGTCAAAGAGAATACACCAAGCCTTTGCCACATCACAGCTTTTGATTTTAGATTGCATTTAAAGGGATAGATATACATGACAACTGGTGGCTGGGGCCTGTTCAGCATCTATGTGCCTTAGGCGGGGTACATCCAGGTAAATGGCCAGTTTGTACATAGACAACTAATTCTCACATTTACTCAGGGGACATTTAGATTTACTAATTCTTCTAGGAAGCGGGAGTACCCAGAAAGAACCAACACTAACGCAGGGAGCATATGCAGACTCCACTAAGAGAGACTGTGGTCAGCTGGCCCAAAAATCAAACCCATGACTGTTACATTTAAAAATGACATTAACTTTTTTTGTTCACTGACCACTGTGGCAAAAAGCCACTTATGATTTCCCCAAGCCCCAATTTACTTATTTAGTATAGAAGAAACTGACTGATAATGTGATACAGTTTAACATTTTTATATTTAGTGTTTAGTCTTAATGACCTTGCACTTGTTTGCTTCGGCAAACTGGCCATGTTTAACAATTAAGTATAGAGCATATACTGTATGTCAAACTGCATTGACATAATATTGAACTATCTATTTATTAATGCATTAAAACACTTACCCTTTCCACTTCATACTGTGACCCAGTTAAATCATCACATCACAACAATATACACATCATATTTCAACAAGTCACTTGATATTAAAATCCATAGTGAATAATAAATGTATGATCTGTTGCATTCTTTATAAGACTTTGGCATCAGGTCGTATCCCCTCACAGTGCCCCGGGGGGTTATGGGTAGGGCTTTGAAGCACCTGTACAGAGGCCGTCTCCAAACACACATGCATGGGTCATACTAATGTACAGTATATGTACTGTAGGTAAGCATGGTATTCAAAATGGAGAATTATTAGGGTTTGTAATGTATTCTAGTCATTTCCAACTGGAGCCCATTTTTTTTCCCTGACCATTTCATTGCGATGTAAATTCAAATAATTTTACAACCTTTCAGGCTCGACCTGCAACCAGAAGTTTGCAGGTTCGAGTCCCTGTCCAAACACATACTGGGCAAGACACTCACGCCCATTTTCCACTGCATGCGGCCTTGCTTCGCCGTGGAAGGAACTCCACAACAATTCCGTAGCCTTTGTGTCAATGAGAGTGTTTCCAAAAATACGAACCGAATCTATTTTTGCTGGACACCGGAACGAGTCAATCTACACAGATCACATGGCACTAGCAGGAAAATGAACGAGCAAAGTCCGGGATTTTAAAATGAAATACACTACGTGGACTTTAGACTCCAAAAATGCTCTTAAATACTTTATATTAGTCCAGATTTGCTTTACATACATTAAAGAGTCTCAAATCTACAAAAACAAGCTGTGCTCTGTGTACTCACATGTTGTAGAGGAAACACGTGACATTATCTTGAAGAAAAAACTAAGCTATCATCTTTTTAAACGTCCTTTTCTGTCCATCTCCTGAATACAGAGTCTTTATCAAAAGCTTTTTTGTAGTTTATCTCACTATTCCTGGCCTGGGCTTTCACACCGGAGCGGAGTGGACCTGAGCCATGCAGTGTAAATTAGGGGCTGGAACAAACGTCGACGGCGAAGTACGTGGTGGAGCGGATGTAGTGGAAATCCAGCGCCAGCTTAACATTGCCTATGAATGTGTGATTGGTGTTTGGTGGTGGTTGGGGGGGCCATTGGCGCAAACTGGCAGCCACAAGTCTGTCGGACTGCCCCAGGGCTGTAGCTTACCACCACCACCAGTGTATGAAGTGAATGAATAATGCAATTGTAAGCATCTTTGAATCATGGGCCAGATATTACTGAGCACAGTACAACAAAAATACCAAATCAAATTGGTAAGTGACAGTATGTGATTCATCTAAAGCTTCTGGTTTATAGGTCAAACTGTAGGATTGATAAGATACACAAACATACATACATAAACGTGCTTTAAAATTATGTTCTATGATGTAAAAAAGGCAAGCTGGTAATCTTTAGTCCCTCCCTGGTCTCTACATCAACATCAAATCAGAGTTTGAGGTTTTGAGTAGTAGCCCACACAAACTAAAATTTGATGTTGGCATAGGAGCCAGAGGACGAAATTGTACACATTATATTGTATACTAAAGTCTTCATTTTCTTGACACCCTACACTACAATATCTAGAACACACACATAATGTATAACAATGGTCTAGGAATGTCCCATACACAGCTCAGTATATGCCCTGAGAGGTGGTATACTGAAGCAGAAGCCTGTCTTCATCTGGTGAGATCACAGAGCCTCAGGAGTCAGACAAGGCCAGCTGTCTGTCTCAATAAGATCACATTTCAACATCAACCTCTGTCTCGCATTTAAAAAAAGTCAATGTGCGCTGGGACTTCTATTTAGACACGTGCTAGATGTGCCATTTTAGATTCATTTTGCAAGCATGCTCTCACAGTAACACCATAAATACATTGTATACGGATACATGCTGTGCATATATGACTGCAGCGTTTATCAATTTGCATATTTATGCCATAAACAAAACACTGTCACTTACATGCGTACACGTTTTATGAGGCAGAGGGTTGCATCATTGAATAAAATGAAGAAAGAATTGCAGCAAACCTTGCTCGTGGGGACATGATATCACCTGCATATTTGTAACCCTCTGTAATGCTCTGTGTGTGCTGTGGCTGTTGGAGTAAACTTTAAAAATATTCATAATCAATAATAGACTTAATCTGCAACATTTTGCTGTCTCAAATATTGACAACTCTGGTGGTGGTAAGTTACCTTTCTAGCCACATTTGCCCTGGGGCAGACTGATGGCAACATGTCAGCTATACCCTGCTTTTACCTCTCTGACCACCACCATAATTACATTAACACATTTGTACACTAGTGTCACACACACTGAAGGAAAAGGTTGAATTGGCAACATGAACCAAAACCACCAACCTTCAAGTCATAGGGGATTACTTTCTGTACAGATGCAAGGATATCATTGACCAGAAATTTTCTTTCAGTCTACACCTTTAATAAAAAAAATCCTTTTACTAATGCTTTTTAATACATCGCCAATATAAATAATTTCTTAACTGACGCTTTCATTTGACCTTGAATCTTTAACAATTTTACATAGACTTTATTTTTTAGATATTGTACTGTCTGTCCTGTAAGAGCAACATAAGGACACACCATATTCACCACACAATAAAACTTAATGATGCTTCAGTCAGACTATAACATGCAGAGACAGAACACTGATGTAACCTGCTGCACCCCCCTGTATGACGCCTGGACTTGTCTAGGTTCATGACATCCGTTCATCTACTGCAATTCAATCAATCACTCAGCATGTATTTATAATGTACTTTCAATCGAATAGACAGCAAAATAACAATGATGTACTAAAGTATCAGTATCAAAAGATTTACTGGGATTTTCACATACAACCATATCTATATTTACAGAGAATTGTTTAAAATAGATAGAATATCCAGTTGTAGCCGGAGATCAGGTTTAGGATAACTGACTTAATGAATCATTCAAAGGTTGTCCAACTGACCGGCACGGCTTAAAAACTAAAACTGCCATGACTGCCAAATTAAAGCCAAATATTTTAACATTTAATAACTGATTGCTAGCCCATTATATTCACAAGAACTCAATAACACTCTTTCTTTGGGATTGTGGAACTGTAGTGTACCTAGCACACTAGCTAGCTTTTCTTAGTTTGCTAACAACTAGCTACGTTTAGAAATGGTCATAAAATGAAGCAAAATGAGCTGGACGTGCACTGCAAATGTGGAAATACTTTTCCTATTTCACCTGGATGTGGCTTCTTGTTAGCAAACTAAGAAAAGCTAACTAACATGCTAACTACTGTGCTAACTATTGTGCTAACTACTGTGCTAACTAACATGCTAACTAACGTGCTAACTGCGATCTACAGTTTCACAAGCACTTTCATAATCCCCCCCCCCAGATTAGGAACGAGAGTGTTGTTCAGTTTATTTAATATAATATAACAGGCTAGCAAACAATTAACTTAAAATATTAGCTTAACTTTAGAAGTCATTGCAGTTTTAATTTTGAAACTGGAATTGAGATTGTGGTCGACTAGCCAACTTTTGAACTTTGTGCTGTCAATATTAAGTCAACATTAGCTCAGAATGTTACATCAAGGTCTGCAGATGTTTTTAGGCACAAGGTCTACCTAATAAAGTGGCCATTGTGGTGAAATGTAATGCTATTCTTCACTTCCTAGTTGAGTTATGAATTCTGTGTTGGCCTTGCCCTCCTTTGAATCACTCGTATAAAGAGCTGAGGTGTTACTCTTCCTCTTGCATCAAACACAGCCTCCATCAAAGTCCAAGTCCTCAAACCTCATGTCATCCTCACTGTCTGTCTAGTTTGATGTGAGGGGGTAATGATACAAAGGCTATAGACAGTAGACAGTACATTAAACATGATTTAACCTGACACCCCCCATTCACAAACACTGGATATCAGAAACACCAGGGAAGTGACTCTCTTTTCTTTTCTCACTTGAAGGGCCCATTTTATTAGGTTTTCATTTTTAACTAGATTAGCATTTTGTGTTTTCTCACTTAAAAATGGAGGTTTAATGTTTACTTTTAATGTTTGCATTTGATCTGCATAAAACATGGCCGCTGTCCCAAATAGCCACTGTGTTTCTCATGTGTTTGTATCTCGAAGCCACATTGTAAATAGTAACGTTATCGGTTAGCTCATTTTGTTGCCCATGAAAATAATATGAATTATGAAAATAATTAGCATTTAACTGTTTAAATGCTAATTATTTTCTTAAATAGCATAATAAACGCGACGTCACAATGCAACAGATCAGACTATTAGCTACACAAATGTTAGCAACACAACAGTTAGCAATACAGTTAGCGGCTATAGAGAGTGTTCTTAGCATTTGGGTAGGTCAGTGCCTCAGCATTAAACATTATTCAAGCAAGAATAAAAGAAGCAAAAACAACTTTTTTTCAGTGACGAAAACTACATTATAACATAGAAGTTCAGTTAGCGCAAAACAGAGTCAATTAAAAATAAAAAAAAATAATAATAATTGGTACAGGCTACTTGGCTAACATTAAGTCTTGAGACCACTTTCTGGCTGTCTTGGTCTTGGTCTTGAACATCAATTTACTCGGTCTTGTCACAGTCTCGGACATAGTGGTCTTGGAGGCTTTTCGGATAAAATTTCCTACAAATGATTGGGATTAAAACACTTTTTAAAAACCCTTTATTTCTTTTATGATATTGTTTGAAGCCTCATCATGAAACATTAGTTCAAATTAAATCAATATAATTTGTGCCAGATGTATTATTTAGCTTTGATCTTTGCTTTGGTCTGGAACCTGTCTCGATGTGCCTTGGTCTTGGTTCACTCTCTCGGACAGATCTCGGCATTGGACTACTGTGGTCTCGGACTTGTCTTGGTCTCGGCTAGTCCGGTCTTGACTACAACACAGTAGCCTAAAAGCATTTACATTTTGATAGGAGTAATAGTATAAAATAAAGACAAGCTAACTTTCATTGTGTACATTTTAGGTCATGATTTTGATGACAGCTTTCACTTAAGTGCTGTTTCTTTTATTTTTTTATTGCAGTTATACTTTTACTTGCGTGCAAACCTTGACTGCTCTGCACACCACCTCTGCTCAGTGCCTGCCAAGAGTCTGGTGTGAAATCATGTAGACAGGGCTAACGTCTGGCTGTGGGACCTGCGGCCGGTGCGGAGGAAACCACTAATAGACCCTTATATCACGCTCACAAATCACAACCCCAGCCTCTAATGGCCACTACCTGTTTACACTGAAAATCAATCCATTTTATACGTACCAATCTCTGTTCCAGCGCTCACTTGTGGCTTAGCTCTTATTTTTTTTAAACTGAATATCGGACATAGCGATCTCTGGTTGCCTCGGCAGCTGAAGGGAAATATGTCGCACAGTTTTAAAAAAGTAAATCAAGAAACCAGGTCCAATTTATTGCAGTTTGTCCCTGTGGGGAGGAGCTGTGTAGACTTTGGCAGTGGCTTCGAGTCCCTGCCAGTCTTTTTTCCATATGTGCTGCACTGTAAAAATTAAGTAATTAACCTTAAATAAAAAAGTAGTAAACCATTTGACAAGAAAATATTAACCTTAATTTGTGCATGCGGGAGGGAGGGGGCCCCTTCCCTCTATCATGGTCTCACACAAACCAAGAAGTATCAGATTAACGAGCAGCGGTCTGAAGTTGGCTTTTGAATTTTTGAACAAAAAAAATCATATAGCTGTGAATTTTAAAATACAACATCAGCTCCCTCACATTATTCCTTATTCTTTCTGGTTCTTGGTAAATAAAGGATGCATTGCGTTAAACATAAAGTGACCCTGGCTCTTACACAAAACCCTTTAAACTGATGGTCTTAAAGTATTTTTTTTCTCTCAGATGACCTCTGGTATGATGGATTTTTAACCGATTAATTAATTAATTAATTAATTCTTTTTGCTCAAATACAAAGTAAAAATATCAGTAATTGCAGCTTTAAGTAAATTAATGTATTACTTAAAGAGTAACTAAACCCCAAAACACTTTTTTTTTGCTGATAAACTGTCTAAATGGGTCTCTACTGGTGCTGTCTTCTTGTTACTGTGCAATTTTTGAAATTTTCATGTAA
>JAVQKC010195609.1:0-12909 GCA_036025475.1 Philypnodon macrostomus | reverse complement strand
ACTGTAAGAGTTCTAAGATTCTGCTCTGTCGTCTCTGAGATGTAACTCTTACATGCCCAAGTTCAGATGGTGAAGACTGAATGGAAAACTACCAGGATTCGTCCAGTTCACGTCAAAGTGCATTTATTACAAATTCACAGATATTGATTACACGCGTAAAGTCATCCTGATCAGGGAAGCCACACTCAGCCCAGTCAACACCGTTCTGATCGAAAGTCCTGTGTCTTCTCCCATTGGTTGGTCATCACCTGCATCCAGCTGTTACACTGAGTTAACATTATGGCCTGAAATAGCAGAAGTGGGGTACGGAAGGGAGTACTGGGAAAGGGAACTAGTGAATCTCTAACAAATGAGTTTACAAATGACCTCCTAACTGGAGTCTACTATAAGCATAATGTTGTGTTAGCGTGCCATCCTATCACAACAAACAACAAAATGCTGTATTTCTGTCAAAGTTTTCAAGTAGAACTAATATAATGTGTGACGGCAGCGCAGCTTACAGGAACGAAATATGCCTAGGCCTCTTGCAGCTGTTACATTTATCATTCTGTAACAGTGGCATCCAAATACTGTATCACATGGCTGAGTGGAAAGTGAGCTTCAAAACATTATAGAACAGACTCTTGACACACACACAATGGCTGCTTTATTAGGTTGACCTTACCTGATAAAATCGCACCCGGTTAGTGTGGTCTTCTGCCGCTGTAGCCCACATATTTTGTTCAGAGATGGTCTTCTGCAGTGTTTGAATGGATATCTGAGCTAATGGTGCTTTTGAGTGTCTAACCAACCTCAAAGCTCTGGCATTTTCAAGGTGCATGTTTTGCTTTTTAACCATTTCTTCAAAATCGTATGGCTGTCTTTTTCTTTCTAACGCATGGTTTGAAGATTAGCCAGTCTGCCACAAACAAACAGCCAAGCTACAGACGTTGGATTGATGTAATGTAATTGTCTGATTATCAATTTGACCTCACAACTATCTAAATACCTAATAAAGTGGTCAGGAAGTTTATACTGCCCTCCACAGAGAATAGCACCGAGTTTATTCTGATGCTGCTTGTGAACCCATTGCTGTAAGTGATGACATCCCCGCACCTCTTGTTTGCTATGTCTCATGTTTTTGCCTTGTTTTTCGAAAGACCTTTTGATACAAGAGCTCCGGCGCACCACCCACTGAGGCTTTTGGACCTCTATTATATGTTCACTCTGCTCTGATCTTTTGCCAGTTTCGACTCTAGTAAGAACATATCTCTTTTATTTTAGCCTCTTGGACTCTGGAGGTAGACAGGTAAATGAACTGGGCACTGAGAATTACAGAGGCCATTATAAAGTAGGATTGTTTTTGCAATATTGGAAAATGCATTATCCATATTTCATATTCATTTTATGGTATTCCATCTGGCAGAAATGTAAGCTTGATAAGAATGTCTATTCTCAATGAAATCCAAATTAAAATATTAAAAAATAATAAAAATATTTGATTTTGTATTGATTCAGTACTCAATTTAGTCCTCGTTAGGTGCTGGTTTGGGTAGTGGCTAGTTGAGTTCTCTATTTCTGCTTTTAGATTAATAGCGTTAGTTGAAAGTTAAATGTAAAAAGTCTTATTATTGCAATATGTCACATAGTTCTTGCATATCACATGTTTTTTTTTATGAGTAGCCCTGTAAAGAAGTGTGTTAATTGAGTGATGGTTGCATGGCATGATGAGAAGGTGGGCGACGCAAAGGATTCTGGGAAAGGCAGAGGGATCGTGTAGAGCCAATGACAGAGCTCCTATCTCCCAGCTGTTGGGATGCTCCAGTGGCTTGGCACACTGGGACTATTGTTCTTCTGTTGGCCGGGCCCGTGGCTTCATAATACTGCCTCTGTCCTGTGACTGAACTGGCCTGACAGGGGGACACCAAGGCGTAGTTTTATGCCTGACTGGTGCTCCTTGTATCTCAATGTACCATCACCTTCATTGCTCCATGTACAGTAACTGCCTCTGCAGTGCATTCACACAGTTACACATTATCTAGCTTACTAACTAACATTCTTTGTTAGCCTATGGCCAAATACATTTAGAATTAAGTCTACTTCATTTTTAGTAAATTGAACTGAAGCAAAAAAATGTGCTTGCAGTCTGACCCGAACAGTGATCATCATCATTCTTTCTCCATTCATAGCTGGGATATAAAAAATAAAAAAATCATTTCTCTACCATTTAGTTGGGCATAAAGATGATGTGAATAAGGATTATCTCTTCTTGTCTGTGACGGTTTAGTGGGCGTGATATGATAGGCATGAGTGTATTTTGTCCTCAAAGCTGATGTGGTTGTTGAATGGCCATAGGCGCTGAATGGCAGCCTCCGTCAGACTGCCCCAAGTAGCTTACCACCACGTGTGTGACTGTGGAGTGAATGAATAATGCAACTGTAAAAGCATCTTTATGTATTATACTGTGTTAGAAGCAAGAGTGCGGGGTTGCTTTTTAGGCAGGTGATCATTATGTTATACAAGACAACACTGGGCATATTTCTTATATAAAGAATGTCAACAGTGATTCAGTCTGTCGAAAACAAATCCATTGTTCCATGGTTTATACTAGACTTCCGAACAGTCTTTGTCAGAGTTTTGCACCTCCAGCCACTCGTCTTATATTTGTCATTCCTTATTTTACATATAGCAGCATATAGCCTCCTCTTGTGTTACTTCTCTTGTAAACCCTCGCCTGTCTCTATCTATCTGAATCATATCTTAAAACAGCAGGTCCTTATTTGCCGTGATGCAACAGCTCCTCTGCCAAATGCTCCCACCGCAGCTGCTACCATGGTGTCCTGTCACTCACCACATAATGCTAGCCTCTGATCAGATTTAGCAAGGATGTGTGTTGCTGGTGTTCTCTTGAGCCACTACTACATTCTGAACATGTCAAGTGCAGAAGTCTAAACTGCCAATTTGTATTGTATTTGTGTCGCTCCACTGTAGAGAGAGTGGGGGGAAACCTTGTGATTCTGGCTTTTAAATCCCTATATTGTTTATAGGACTTTCCCTTTTTTCGGGATCAAAACATTGCCGTATCCTGTGTCTGACCTGGCCATGTTCCTTTGTGCTTAAAGCCAAAGTAAGCTATAGGCTGTTTGCACCAGCATTCCCCGGTGTCATGTGTATGTTTGGATGGCTAATGTAGTTTGATACGCCACTTCAGGACAACAGCATTGACCTGCCAGAAATTGAACGGAATATGGATTTTTACAATGAAGACTATAATAAAGTCTATGGGATTTTTAACATTGCACTTTGCCCTGATACGATTGTGTATTGACTTTTTAAACAGACAGATATATTCTCTTTATACAGAAATGTCACAGCTCATTTTGTGTGTGAGTAGTAGTTTTTTAATGTTGCTGTAATTTGGTGGTTGTGGTATGGTTGTATTTTCCAAGTTTGCATGCTCTTGCGTAGTCAGAAAGATATTGTTTGACATATTGGCTGATTTAACAAGTACATTAATTCCTCTTTTCTTATTGACATTAAGGGTTGCAGGCAACTGAAGCCTATACCTGCAATTATGGGCCTTAAGCAGTATACACCCCGATCAAAGCCCAGTTAGTGAGCAGGACTGAGACAGAGAAAGACATTCATTCACCAGGGCCAGTTTTAGAGTCACCAATTCTCTCAGCACAAGCATGTCTTTGGGCAGTTAACAAAAGCTTATATTACACAAGTAGGACACTCCAGTCAGAGAGATTGTGTGTTGGCTGGCCTGACAATATAGCCCACATAGATTTCTACAAATGGATGCAAACCCTGTAAAATCCATATTTTGGCTGGATTTGCACCAGGACCAACTTTTTTAAGAAGTTATTATTAATTAAATATTCCAATAATTTTTTATTGCCACAGAGCAAGGTGTGTGTGTGAGTATCCATGTGTTCCTGAATACAAAGATCTCCACAGAGATGCTAGATTTGAATATGCAAAGCTAAGCAAACCTAAGCACGTCCCTATTGAATTCAGCATGTCTGCCTGGGCCTGGTGTCCATTCCGTCTTCCTCCCTTCACTTCCCCCTCTCCTCTGCCTCACTGATGGGCTTTCATCGAAGTGGAACGGCAGATGCCCCGGTCGTCGTGGCGATGTCTTGATTGATAGAGGTTGCTGTAAGCTGAAGCAAGGAACATTCATCCAATATGCCACTGGATTCTGGCTTGTAAAGGCTTAAATGTACAGTATTGTAAAATTATTACATTTATTCCCATCAGTTTACAAAATGCACATCAGAACATTTTAATCTAGTCATGTGTTCTATACTTTAGGTTGGTTCTTCTCAATATTTCATCAGTGGTGGTAGGCTGCTCACATTTTGTCACACAGTCTGTCCATGTTAATCCCAGGCAGGTTTGTGGAGCTAAACCAGGTAAAGAAAGTTACTTACTAGAAGCCAAGGGAATCCACACTTTCTTGCTCACCTTGCATTTTGTGATTTAACACAAATGAATACCATTGTCACACACACTGCCACATTGATACTTTATTTTATTTCTTAACATTTGCACAATACTGTATTTGTTTAATTACAGATATGCTAGAAGTGCTTGTCTTTTCTTGCTGCTGAAAAAAACGGTGAATTTGATGCTGAGATGCAGTGAGCAAGCATGAAGCAGGAAATGAAAGATGCATAAAAGAATTCACTATACACCACTGTACTTTCAAGTCTTATTTAGTTGTCAGGCATTTTTGACAGCTACAAAACCCAGGCAAGAGTGGCATGAGTGAAGTCTCATTCTAAGAAGGTGCTTGTGGCAGGCCTCTATCAGGTTTTATCAGGTGCCTTGTTTGTGCGAATGATGTTTAAAACAAGATTGTGAAATTTTGTCTCACATGATGCAATGGTAACATCATAAGCACTAACTGGTGGAGGTTTTTATCAAGGTTGTTTCAGAATGAGGTTTCAAACTGAATCATGGCTGCTTTTGATGAGAGACTGAATATGATTTTGTGAAGAAAAGTGAGTGAGACATGCTCAGTAATGGGGACAAATGAATGAGATGTGCAATTCTGATGATAACCTCAATCAGAAATATCACAGCACAGAATTGTGGTTATGGCTTCATGTTATTGTGAACTACTTGTGTGAAGAGGAACAGTTTATTGTCACTTAGGATTTTTTAAACGGTTAATAGTAAAATACTATTGTATAATCAAATTATGTTAAAATTAAACAAAAATAAATGAAAATGTTCTTAAGTTAGAGCTGCATTTGTAATATCGATATCTTGTGACCTCAGATTCTCACGGTATTTATATCATGGCATTTTAGTATCATGGTATACCTGGGAGGCAATCATGTCAGTCAAACGGAGCTAAACGGAGCAGAACCCCAGAGTGTAAGGAAATGCTTGGCCCTCGTCATGTCCTGTAATAGATATGTGGTAATTTCAAGATGCCACTGTAATGATGTTGCCATATTTGTTACTGTGCTTAAAATGTGAACTTACACAGACACTCTCCAAAAAAGACATATGTTGATACATAAAAGTGGGGGTGATTGGGGGAAGTAGCCTTTGAATGTACTGGGCGTGCTTGTCCTTCTCAGCGAGACCCCTTGTGCATACAGACAAGTGCTGCCTTCAATTAGGAGCCAATATTTGTCTGTTCATTTACTGCTCACAGCGAGGATCCAGCTCTTGCCTTGGATTCACATGAGTCCCCAACACAAAGCCTGTCTGATTTGAGCTGGCTACAATCCCAGCTTCGGCCTTGATATTCCACTGCTTCCCTGCCATCCCAGATCGGAAGAGTGAGTGAGAGCAAGTAGCTTTTGTCTCAGATAGGTGGCAGGAAATGACAAATTCACTTTAAGTTTCAACAAGGGAGCTTCATCCTAACAGTTGCATTAAACAGCCACTTTATTGGAGTTGATAATGATTATCAGTGCAGTGCAGTCCGCTCACCGGGAAAAATCGTTGGGTCAGAAAGAAGCAAGTCTTAGAGGCCAGAAGAGGATTTATTGGCAAAAGAACAACATTGTGGTTTTCAGAAAATTGTATCAGTCTCAATTATATTTGAAGCTATATAGCAAAGCGGTATTGGCTGTTAATCAAAACTGTAGCATTGGTAGACAATAGGGGAAGAAGTTATATAATGGCATTTATAGACACATGCCTGGAGCTTAAAGGACACATCTGTTGCATAAGAGGATAAAAACAGTGTATGGCTATAGAAATTATATAGAACATTCAGTAACGTTAACATAAAGTGATAATAAGCTAACATATGCACAAAGTGGCATATGGCCTTGGGTGTGAATGCACTGAGCCATACAACCAGCCTGTAACCGTTAACCACCAGCCCCTTGACATTGTGACCTCATGTGTCTTGCATCAGGCAAAGGGAGCAAAAGCACCAGAAGAGAATGTATGTGGAGGGCTCTTACAATGACAGGAGGAGGTACTTAAGGATTGTATAAGGTTTGGCTTTGCTTCAAAATGTTTTACATTTACTGTATAATTGGAAATTTTAAAAAGCATAATAGTAATATGATACCCACTGACAACTCATTATTGGACTCATTTTTCAAGTTGAAACCATCTAGAACAGCAGTCTGTGTGGTTTTAGTAACGCATCCTGAAACGGTGGCAGCAAAAGTTAGGTAGAAATTGCAGCAGTCTATAGTTTAAGAAGTTTGTGACAGTTGTACTTGGTGGATCCCAATTGCTAAAACAGGACCCGAAGGAAGTTCCCAAATAATGGCCATCATTAGTAAAAATGTTAGTGTTAGAATGGCTAATCTCAACCAGGAAGGTAGGTCATGATTTTTACAATTTGAAATACATTTTAAAATACAACCAAACCAATGCATACACTGTACCTATTTCTGTCTAGTCTTGTATCTGCAGATGGCGCTGGTTCGGGAGGAATAAACAGTAGGTAGGTCAAGGCTTATGTGGATAAAGCTAGTATGTCATTTCCAGTGCTCCCCAGCCTGCTATATCTTGTCTTGAGTTGTATAAGCACAGCTAAATGCCAAGCTGGTGTTTTGGTGTTAAGTGAGCCTGGAGGGGATGCATCTTCTTTAAGCAAAATATTATCAAACTGCAGCTTGCATTGGTCCAGGCTACAGCATATAGGAAAAGGTCAGAAGGCACTGACTATTGTAGTGAAGCTGGTGAATTGAGGCTGCGCTAGTTTGCATAGGCAGGCTCTAGGATGACATATCGGTGCTGACAGACCAGAGGAGACTCGCAGATGGGACTACTGCTGCAGAAGTGTATATTACCTGGCTTTATTTTTCGCTATGGAAGCTGGGGTGTGGAGGATTGGAAATGAATCTAGTTGCAAGTCAAAATATTGACACGGCGAGAAACTCAGAAAGCATTGGCTGTATATTGCGCCGTTAAAGATATAATGCTCAGAACTTGACTTAAACAGCATCTTGTACAGTAATTCAGGGGTTAAATCATATCATATATCAGGTGATGTTACTATAGTTGAAATTGCTGAAGAAGTGAATGCTGGATCTGATTGGTCTCAGAGTAAACAGTGCATTGCAGTTTCAAATTAAATTTTGAGTTATCGTTCTAACAATGCCTGAATATAGCCTCATTGATGGAGGAACTAAATTGATATAAAATTCCATTCTATATCCATATTCCATATAATGTCTAATCATTGAATTGTGCTAATCAAATCTATAGACAATATGTGTGATGACTGAGCAGCTGTTGATTGCTTGATTGTGTAAAGGCTTGAATACACACTGCATCTAAATATAGTCTTGCAGACGCCTCAAGTAACACCACAACCTAACAATCTCACCTAGCTTCTTCCTACCAGGCACAGTCTGTCTTTTTTAATGGCAGTGCTTGTGAAATTTCAAAGTACCTGGTAGCCCTTTGGGTGGGCACTCTTCAGATTTTAGACGCCCAAAATTAGCCCAATTTTTATTTATGAGAAAAATAGTTATAATATAAAATAGTGGAAATGTCATATTCAAGTGATGAGAGTGATTCCGTTCCATTTGATTCCAAAGATGACAGTATTTAGTCATTTTCAAGATTAGCCGTATAGGCCTAAAACAAACAAAACGGGACCAATGAGCTACATTTCAGAAAAACAGTGCACTACTCACCTCAAATAATTTATGAGCCAAACACAAGTCCCATTTTAAAAAGATCAGTGCCTTTAGTGAAGACACAGGTCTGTCTGTCAGCAGCTGCTTCACGGAGACGCTCGGAGGCAGGGGCTACAAAACTATTAACCTATTTAGCCACTTAGCTTTATCTTGTGGCTGCTAACAACAAGCTACTATCTGAACAATGCTGGGCGAACAGATATAAATAAATAGCGTTTAAATATTGCACATCATCTGTTGATCTCGCCCTTGCTGCAATGCACCTGACTGAGGTCTCCAGGTGTCAGCGCTCAGACACGCTGCTCGTGTGTGCGTGTGTGTGTGTGTGCGTGAGTGTGAGAGAACTCTCCTGTAGTGCTGCTGTCTGAGCGCTCCAGAGTTATTAAGCCTATTTACAATATTTCTACTGACATAATGAAGTCAAAACTGTACATAGGCAGCGCAGAGTGAACTTAAAGGGGTATTTTTAGGCAGAGCTCTTTTAATTTTAGTAGCCCAACTAAAAAAAGTACTAGCCCCAGAATGTCGGGCCTGTGATTTTGCGAGCCCTGAATGCTTTAACTTTATTCAGTCGAGCGATGAAGGGAGTGAACCGACAAGGCCTTGATTGAGTCAGATTTTTCATACAAGCTTGTTAAGCCAATGCCATGTTTTTTCTATATATGGCATGGAAATCTTCATCTTCAAAAAAAAAAAGAATACCTTTTATGACACACAATGACTTTGTAAAGTTTGACAATTGTTTTTTTTTTTTTATCTGAGTTAAAAAGGCATTTTTCTCATTATATTGTTATATTGTTTAATTTCACCTGGTGCTTATTCACAGAGGTGGGTAAAGATGATAAACTCAGACCTTTGGAAATGACTTATGCCTATTATTTCTTTCTTTGGCTGTACATTTTAATATTTGAGATCCTGTTTGCACAACAGGGTTGGGGTTAGCCCATCATCTATATAGGCTGATACCGATGGCAGTCAACCTTGTCAATATCGCCCGATACCAACGTTGAGCCAATACCGATGTACATCCCTAGAAGTATATTAAGAATCCACAAATTTTATTGCCGCTTCAGAAAAAACGATACAGTAACTTCATTACCCCCAGCTGTGCTTATTCACTGTCAATTCATCACCCTTATCACTCTTATTTCTTTCATGTCTTGTTTCATTTTGCTTTACCTTTGTCCCACGTTGCATAATGTAAATCTACAACATGAGCTGCCTGCCTCCATGACATTAATAGCCACTGCCAGTTTTTGCAGTCAACATAACCTTTTTTGTGCAAATCTGAGTTCAAACAACGGTAACAAGACTCAGTGTGGGAGCAAAATGAACAAGACAGATGCTTCCTACTGTTTCCTAAGTAATTAAGTTTTCAATGTGAGGGAAGGATCAATCTAGGTGAAGGTTTCTGTGTTGTATTTTCACAAGTAGCTTTTTGTGTTGGCATTATGACCACTGACAGGGGTGAAGTCAAAAACACAGATTATCTCTGCATCACGGCAGCTGTTAGCGGGTGGAATATACACATTTGGTAGCACTGAATATGTTGTCCTCAAGGCTGAGTTAAAAGCTGGGAAAATGAGGGATTTTAACATGAGCAAAATTGCGATTTTGGGAGTGTTCCTGGTTCTTGAAGTGGTTAGCATTTATCAAAAGTGTCCAATGAAGGAACAGTGTGATGCACAGGGGCAGTCTCAGAAGCCTAGGAAAGTGGTCATTGTTATTTCTGGTTGGTGTGCCTTTTTAGTGTTAATCTAACTATTTAAACAAAAGGCAGAGTTCAGCCTCAGCATAATGACGATATGTATCTAATCTAATTTTAAGTGCTACTTAAAAAGTGTTAGGTAAAGAGCCCTACTGTGCGTGTATGTGATAGAGGTGGACTTTATCAAATAGCAACAGGAGAAAGCTCTTTGGAGATGGGTGCATTAGTGACTGTGATTGACAAGGGCGTGATGTCTCTCACAAAAACATGTACTGTTATAGGGGGCACCAGCGACAAGCCCAATACTGAGTGACTGTGGAAGATAACAAGCAATAGTGTGCAAGCCGTGATAACATTTTGATTCCTTTGCACTGTTGTACCCACAAGTATAGTCAAACACTAAAAACACACACTTCTCCTCAATATTGAAGAGGAGGCCCGGGGCTTGAAATATGCCCACTGATAAGGGCCTGCCAAAAGAAGAGAATGGGGCCAGTGAAAAGGCTTTGTCCCCGCAGGAAGCATTGAATTTGCTTTTCTTTGTGAAGTGTGTCGATTTAAGACAAGAACAGAGCCGGGAGATGTCAGGTGAAGACCAAATGTTGGGTCAGGAGAACAGGACTGAGGTGATTTTTTTTTTTTTAATTGTCTTCTATCCATAGCATTGTTGGCCATATCACTTTCACCTTCTGGGCTATGTTTGAGGTAATGATTAAGGATCAAATTAAATGTCTTGATATCCACACAGTTCCTGGTTAATTTAAAGTTGTATATGGAGTTTAGTTTTGGTTCAGCCACCAACTTCCTGTGATTTCTCAAATGCTCCAATGTACCAGTGAAGTTAGTTAGGGCTGACAGTTTCAGTGTAAATTGTATGTAAGTATTTTGAAAGTGTTTACATGCTACATAGAAGGCACATGCAAAGATAAGATTCTTTATTATTGTTCAGTTGAGTTTGTATTTAAATGAGAAAAGAGCAAGATGATACTAAAATCTATATTCTGCTATAAAACTATCTTTTTCATTCACATTACATCCACAAACCCTACTTACTATAATATTAAAGTGCATAGCTGTAGGGGGATATGCTACATATATAAAGGATATAGTCCTTGGGGTGCATGTTATGTCAAAAGACAGGTCACATGTTGCCTGTAGCGGACCCTTTTGACCTCCCTTTTGAGCATGTTTTTTTCTATAGATGTAGTTTGTCCCTGAGGGTAATGACCTACCGCTGGCTTCTCAATGCTCACCGAGGCACTGCCACCTACTGCTCACTCGGCTAATGTTCTAACAGTAGACAGTAGGTGCGTTTCCACCCCGTAAATAAGCAAAACGTTATCGACATTTAGAAAATTTGCTAAAACACCTTTTCGAAATGATGTTGTTCACATAATGAGACGCCACATTAAACACAGCGCTCCAGAGACACGCCACGAGAAAGTCAGAAAGTTTAGGTTTTATTATTATGATGGAGAAAATAAAAGTTAGTGAAACACTAATGTAATGGAATATTCAAGTGTGGACCTTGTTGTGGACTAAAATGACATTTCTATGTGCATTTTGATGGCGGTGGAAATGCACTTATTGAGAGTGTTGAAAACTTAAACGGTTGGCAGGATTTTATGGATATCAAGCTCAAACTGAACTTGAGTGATCCTCGACTCAAAAGAATATGACACCCACTCCATTTTGATAATTGCTGGTTAGTGATTGATGACATGACATGTATTTTGAAAAATATATATTAAAAAAATAAGCTTCTATACTCCCATTGCTGACATTGCTTAACCACAGAGAGATGTAAAATGAAGTAATGCAGCCCCGGCTGAAATAAGGATTGCCGGTTACGGTTGGGGGTACTTTTATTGTCTCCTTTTTTGGGGGATTTGGGGAATTGTTGTCTGCATTTGACAGTAGGCCACTACAATGCAGTGCCTCTCTTCTCCAGATCTTGAGCCAGCATCTTGGTCAGGATGTACCTAGCTAGAGGATTTGCTCATTTCATGTTTTAGGTTGAGATGTGTGATGTTTAAGACCCAGATTGGAAAAATAAATTGGGCAGTAGTAGCATTAAATATTCTGCATGTGTTAATGAGTCACTAACATCATCAGCCAACTCATGTATTTGTCTGTCAGAAAAGCTTATTATCAATGAGACTAATTGAAGCAATCAAGGCTTGATCAGATCATGTGCCATGTCCCATTGGAGCCTCGTTCTCACCACTGGCAGCGCCTCGGGCCACACTTCCAGCAAGGGCACCTTCAGAGAGCAGCATCCCTCCATGGTCTGCCACACTGTTCCCACCGCTGCCTCTCACTCTCACACTCTGGAGACAGGCATGGAGATGTCTGCACAGCTGCCCTGGGCCCTGTCTGATCGCTCCAGTTTGTCCCACAAATCGAGCCTTCCTCTTCCTCTTCCTGCCTCTGTTCTCTGCAAAGCCTTCCCATCCATCCCTCAACCGGTGCCAACCGAATGCTGTGAAGTGGCTTGGGAAAGCTTGTGTCATTTTGCATTTGAATATTTCAGAAAGGAAATAAGACTTTTATTATGAGACTTAATTTACATCCTGGTGCGGGGAGATAAAAATTAGTTTTTTTTTCATTCAGCTTTCAGATAATTTGGACCTCAATCAATGCATTACAGTAGCCTGGAAAGCCCGATGTGAGTTCTTTGTGTACTCTATACATAGCGACTCAGTCTGGTGACTCTCTCCTTCACAGGAACTTCCCCCGGTACAAAATTCTCCGGGCAGTCTGATTGGTTGATGAGGTTTTGCCGCTTTACAGGCGTACGTCCCGCCCCAGAAATCAATTGATGCGTGTGAGTCACCACACACGCTGGTACAGCGAGAGTATGGCGTGCCAAGCTAGCATTAGTGTCCAGGGGTCACATTTATAAAGAGGATGTATGTAACTTTCAGACCCCATTTTGTGCGAACGTGAGATTGTACGCAAAGGCGGCAGTGGTGCAGTGGGGTAGGCGCTCGCCCCTCGACCAGAGGGTTGGTGGTTCGAGCCCCCGTCCGAGCGCACACTGTCGTTGTGTCCCTGGGAAAGACACTTAACCCACATTGCCTA
>JAVQKC010195596.1:0-10746 GCA_036025475.1 Philypnodon macrostomus | reverse complement strand
TTCTACTCCTCATTTACAATATCTGATTAACACAGTAATATTGCAACTTTTTACATAATGCAAAAACAACAATCAGAGAACTTAACTAAATATGCAAAGCAGAAAAATTAAGAAATATATATATTTTTTGTATTTATCTAATAATAATTTCTTATACTTTTTCTTAAACTGGATAATATTACAGTATGATTTTAAATAATAATTTAGTCCATTCCATAAAGTTACTCCATAAATGGATACATAGTTTAGTCCTGGTTTGGCCCTGGTTTAGTTCTGGCTTTATCCTAGTCCTTGTTTTATTCCAGATTGGTTTAGCCTATGTTTTAATCCTGGTTTAGTTCTTTTCAGTCCTAGTTGTGTCTGGTGTCAATTATGGCTCTGACTTAGTCCTGGTTTAATTCTGGTCCTGGTTTACTCTAGATCTAGTCCTGGTTTATCCCCTGCTGAGCCATGTTTTAGTCCTGGTTTAGTCCTAATTCCTTCATTATTATTATTATTATTATTATTATTATTATTATTATTATTATTATTATTATTATTATTACTAGTTACACTTATACTTGGTTTTAGACGTGGTTTTGACCTGGTTTATTCTTGGCTTTCTTCAAACTTGTAGGCTTTTGCTAGTTGAAAAAACATAACAGAAAACCCCTATACAAGTTGCCTTGAAAATCGTTTTTTGGACCTCAATATATCAAAAACTCTGTGTCCTGCTTGTGTCCAATAAATGTTAACTAAAATCTTGCTGCACTGTTAGTTTCAACCACCAGAGAGCAGCATAAGCCTCCTTTACAGCTCGGTTCATGTCAGTACAGCAGTTATTGAACACAGCGGGGAATGAATGGACCAGGCAATCAGGCCACATTGTACCTCTGATATGGGTCCAGATTGGCAGAACCTGATTGGGGGCAGGCAGCTGGGGACTGTTCTCAATATGCCACAGTGGCCCATGTTTGCAGAAGTCAGGAATTATTGAAGAATATCGCCCAGAGACTGTTGGCATCAGCTCTTCACAGATCTGAAGCCAACGATGACTGATGCTGGTGACAACTGCTCTTTAGGTTCTACAGTTTACTGCCCTAGATTCTTATTTAACCAAAGGCTCCATTGTATACAGTGTAATAAATAGATTCAATTTTATTTAATTGTCAGTATAATACATACAATAGTTCCCTCCAGGCACTCCGGCTTTCTCCCACTGTCATAAATGTGTTACTTACGACTCACTTGTTTTGACACTTAGAAAATGTATATTGTATTTTATGTCTGACTACAATTTGATATAAAAATATAGTTAAATTATTCCAAAAACTGGTAAAAAGGATTGTCTTCAGCAGATGTGTTCAAGTTCCATTACTCATTTTACTTAAATGTAAATGTAAAGCACAGAGCAATGTAAAGAGCGCTTTTAACATCCTTCCTATAAACTATCTAATTGTATAAACTATCATTTCAGATATCCACAGTGGGATCCACACTTTACATTAAGGATCTCCACAATGTAATTTCTCCTAGGACAAATGACGTCACATTTTCCATTCATGTCCGTGGGTGATGTCATTTGAGCTGTAATACAATTATGGAGCTCCTCAATGTTAATTATGGATATCTTTAATAGAATTATGACTATCAGTAATTCTAGTTTGAGATATCATAATTCAAGTTAGCGATATCTGTAATGAATTTTATAGACACATTTTATACAACACACATGGATATCAACTCTGTATTAATAGCTCAGTTTAGTTACAGTTTCAGCCTCATTCTCGCAGTGACATTGTACTGTTCTGCACACTAGAAAGTCAAGTCCAAGGTAAACACTTTGTCATGTTGAAACGACCATGTATCTTCGGCAACAGCAGCAGTGATTCAGATAACGCCTTCTGCGCGAGTGGTCAACTGTGTAGCATTATCGAGCAGTGTAGCACCCTTCCACCGTGATCAGGGAGATAGAGTTAGAAAGTCAAACCAAATCGAGCGACTGTAGCTTGATGTTCGGCAAGCCAAAACGAGAGATAAAAGACAGCAAAGATGTTTCCTTTTGTTAAGATGAGGATAAATAGAGAGAGTCTTGCCAGTGCCAGCGAAAAGGTATTCTGGTGCTCGGGGGAGAAAAAAAATCTCCTCAAATCTGCAATCGCACACATTTTCTCAAAGCCGCCTTCATGTGTCTTATTTCGTCTGTTTCCGTTCCATTTTTTTTTTCTCCATATACAGTACTTTTTACGTTTTAGGGTTGAAGCCATGCTGGTGGGTAAATAGCTTCACATCTTTCTGTCTCTTCATGCAGACTTAGACTTATACAGCTAATCCAATTATGAATTATTTTGAAAACTTTTGAAAAATGTCCAACTTTTAAACATTTGCACAATACTATACGCGTCTGGTTTTTTTTTGTCTGCCACTTCATTCCCTGTATTTTTTGGTTCATTTCCATTTGAATTGCACTCAACAGTGGTCCCTTACTCATGCTGCTACCCTCCGTATCTTTCTCTGATCCAGGTCGGGCAGCCTGCCAGTGGATCACTTAGAGATAGTAGAATCGAGGCGAATAGGGGGTATCGGACGGGGTAATTTATGGGACACTTAGGGGGGGAGAGAGAGAGAGAGAGAGAGAGAGAGAGACACTACAAAGGGGGCAGAGGGACCGTAGTGTGGCCATGTGTGAGCTGTCCGTCTCTCCAAACTAAGTACCATTTCCCACTCATCTTTCTGGCTCTCATCTTTCCAGAACACAAGCTGCTTCTTCACGAGTTCATTAAAAAAAATTTCAGCAAACACAATATTCAAAATTTTTGTTTGTTGGGACGAAAAAAAGTAAAAATTAAATTGAAGATATTCAGCATGCTCAAATGTGCTACACTTTAGTCAGATGTGTTAAGTATGCAATCGTATTGAAACATCTTAATAACTATATAATGGAAGTAAATAAGTAATGCCTGATTTAAAGAGATAGTGGCTATATACATAGAGCATTTACCCCTGAACAAGATAATTTCACTTCCAGGCATTTTTTTTCTTAGATTGACTGTTATCTGTCTG
This sequence comes from Philypnodon macrostomus, assembly GCA_036025475.1. NCBI lineage: Eukaryota > Metazoa > Chordata > Actinopteri > Gobiiformes > Eleotridae > Philypnodon > Philypnodon macrostomus. The sequence continues at coordinate 7,704 of JAVQKC010195596.1, read as the reverse complement.
AATGGAGACTGATATCCTCTCTGTTACCTGAGAATTTCCCATGGTGTACACTGCGTAAGGCTCATAGTTGTAGGTAGGATGCGCCAATATTTAATTTATCAACTTGGCTGATATTGATTCCAATACTAATATTTTGAAATGTTGTTTTCTATGTTTTATATAAAGTTGTACATAACTGGCTGATTCTAAATATTCTTTTTGCACATCGGCCATGATCTATCTAGGCCGATACCGATATCAGTCAACCTTGTAAATTATCGGCTCTGGTTACCCCTGAACCCTCAGTGGAAGAAGGTAATCGTATTGACATATGCTTTGACATTTTGAGTTTCGATATCGTGTTAAAACGCTCCTAATGCCCTTTCTTACTTGTGTATAAAACTAGACCTAGATCCAGAAACGATGCTCTGATTAAACTATATTGATTTGCCCCTTCCCTAGATACATGCCTTGACGTGTATATTATAAAACCCTGCCTTCTGTCTGGAGTCATCAAACCTGCTCAAAGCACACACACAACCACTGTCCACATCACATCCCCACTTAAATACATTTTGCATAGAAGCAGATACGGTATTCACTGCATTATTCTCCACTGATCAGACATCTATTAGTTCATCCGCTGCCCGTTCGCTTAGAAAATTGCTTCCATTATGACTTTAAACATTTTAATTCAGCGCCATTGTTCTCCGAAAGAGCTTGTCGGTAATTATTTTTGTCCTGTTGAAAAATGAAAAAATGAATGTGCCTGGCTCTTTTTTCCCGGGATAGCTTTTGATAAATGGAAGCGTGCTGTGCTGCCCTGCTTAAATTCTCTCTGCTTGGAAATTATAATGTTTGGAGCTGAATGTGGGTCAGCGCAAAGGTCTAGACTTTTCGAAAAGCCTCAGAAGAATTGACAAGCGAGAAATGTAGTTTTTCGTAAGACGGGATGGTGCTGAAGGGGCTTTTCTTTATACCTGCGAACTGTTTTGGGCTTACTTACATTGTTTTTAGGTGATAATAAAAGCAGCTACATTGATGATACACTCATAGCGTAATTATTTTTAGTCCTGCTTCTGCATTGATCTTACCCTATCCTCCATAGCTTCTTCTCTCACACTTCATGTTCTCTTTCTACATACTCCCCCCCCTCATATCTAGCACACTTTTACCAATATATTCACTATCCCTTCTCTGTATTTTCCCCTTACCATCCTAATGTGGCCTCTCTGACACATTGCTGTCCCTCTGACCCTACTCTTACTACATATTACAAAGTAATCTGTAAACATAATAGTCCAGTGGTTCCCAAGTTGTGGTGCGGGGACCCACTGGTTTAAGTTGATGTTAGTTTTGTTCTGATTTAGACCTAGTTCAGAAATGGTATAATCCTGGTTTAGTACTGGTCTAGACATGTTTTAGATCTGGTTTTGTCACTGCGTTGTCCTCATTTATTGTATGTTCAGGTTTAGACCTAGATTAGTCCAGATGTAGTTTACTATTTTGAGTTGTACTACCACTTCTCTTCACCTCACCTTTCCATCATCAATAGCAAACCAAAGTCTCAAGGTAATGAATACTATAATACACAGTTGTCTTTTTGTATTTTTCATTCAGGGCTCCAGGGACACCCACCTCTCCCGCTACGCCGACACCACCCTTGACACCCGTATCACCGGATGCTCCCCTGGGGGCCCCGAAACACACGTGCAACCACTTGCACACCATCGGCGGAATGGACGGCCACAAGAACATCTGCAACCGCTGCAATCAGAAAAAATGGCCGCTCATGAGAAAAATTTCAGCCGCCCGCAAACCAGAGCAGAGACGGAGCCACTGTGGAGAGGTCACGGTGCTGTCTGTGGGCAGGTGGGTAGTAACTAGTTTAAACATACTTAGTCACATTTACTCGAGTAACTTTTAGTCTACTACATGACTTGTTGTGCAGGGTCCAGTCATGGCATTCTTCAGCTTCAATATTAAGATGTGTTGGAATACATTTGTTTATATTATCTACTGCTTAGAATAATTTCGAGTTGGAATATATATTAACACTAGTGGGTCAGGGCCTTAAAAAGTGTCACTAGACTAGATTTTTATTTGAACGATATAGTCAATTTTAGTATACAAAATATTTTATACCTGTTGATACTATAAAGAATATTTTAATGCAAACTTTATTACTTTGTACTTTCATATTTCATAATAATAAATTATAATATTATTTTGAACCCCCAAAAACTCAATACTGCAAATTTTAGACAAAAAAGGAGAAAAGCTCATCCTAGAAATTGAAAAGAATAGAAAGTCATTAAGTTAGCCCTGGAGCCAAATCAAGTATTCTTACACACACTTAATATCAAACTTAACCTGAAATGACAAATCCACTTTTAATTACTCTGGCTAACTTCAGTGCACTTTGACAGAGGATTGGTGACCTGGAACGCACATTGGGAGAACAGACAAGGTGAAGGAGGGAACTACAGACTGTTGGGGATAGGGGTGTGTGAGTGTGCGTGTGTGCGTGTGTGTGGATATTTTGAGTGTAAGCCTGAGTGCTTAACCTGCGTGATACAGCCACCGGGTCCTGGCAACACGCCACGCCAAAAGGACACGAAGAGGAGAGGTTCTTGCAAAACAAAAGGCCCATAAATAGACATTATGTGCAGTCCCACGTTCATGGTGATCACATGTAATCATTTGCAACTCTTCTAAAACTATATTTTATTTATAATATAAAATTAACTACATTTCAGGCCTATACTAAGACAAGTGAGAAAAAAGGGCTAGTTTTAATTTGAGGGAAGCAACACATCTCGAAATGTTGAGACATGGGCAACAAAAGCTCAAGAGGTCAATAACATCACTAGATATAAAAGCATCTCCATGATTAGAGTCCAAGAACAAGCATTCAATACAAACAAATATAAATGATCATTGTTACATAGTATATCTTTATTTTCCATTTTTTGTTGCCCCCCAACTCCTTTGAGATGTGCTGCTGCACTGAAATTCAAAATGAGCTATAATTGTTTATTTACATAATAATAAATATTAGATATTTGTACTAGTATAAGTTATTTTTATTTCCATTTTGCATGGAGATTGGTATGTTACGATCAATCTCAGTTTTTGTTAATTTATTCTATTTTCATAACGAGGAGTTGGTGGGCTGACAACTTAAGGGCAAAGGCCTGTGAAAACGGTGGCTAATGAGATTTCCTGACTGTGTTTGGCTCGATGTCAACTCGGCAGCAGCAACAATAGAAAGGGTTGCATCATCATTGCAGCATGTCTTTTTGTTTCTTAATTCAGATAGATTCTGAACATCTTTTCCAGTTTACATTGTTTTAAATTGGTAATTAATTGGCCAAAAAACAGGAGAAAATCAGGCAGAAATGTGAGTTTTGTCAGCTTTCCTAAATTTAATGATGTGTTTTCTTTGTAATTTCACAAAATATCTATGTTTTATTTTGTGCCATTAATGAACAAACATTTTCCTTAATCCTAAATAGCAATGGACTTTTATTTACATCTATTTGCGTTGCATTGCATAAATTAGCATTCTAGAGAGTCAATAGGGATTTTTGAAATGAAAAATAACGATCTCTTAATTAAACTGCTGTTTTCCAGCTACCCCTGCTTCAATAATGAGTGAGCTGTTTTTTAAAACGTATAAATGATGCAGCAAAACATCCTTCTCTTCATCCTTATTGCCCTGCTGTGAGGTGATTGTGATGCAGAAGGTCTTCTTTTCATTTGCTCAGCCAGATGAATAGAGGCGCACGCTAAGGGTCAACACGACCTGGATACGAGTAATCATTTTGCTGATTTAATTAACGTTTCTGTGTGTGTCCATGGCTAGTGTACAATAAGGAGAGATGGAGCGTTTTGTATTGAGTCTTTGATATTCACATTAGAGGTACCGTAATCAGGCATGAGATTATAACCACTGACAGGTGAAGAGAATAACAAATTGTACAGTGCAGTATTTGGTAGCATGTAGGGGTGGGCAATTTTAAGATAAGATCACAATCTTAGTTGACTTTGTGTTTTCTGACTTTATAAAACTTTCAATCTATTGTTCATCATAATACTTAATACTATTATTATCCTTTCATATAAAGGCTGGCATTATTACAGTAAAAATAACATAAATAAATGTACTGTAGCATGATGTTCAATGATCTTCCCAGATTAGCAGATTGTCAGACCTTCATGATAGGATCTTTTATCGTCATATCACACACACCTCTGGTAGCACATTTTGCCCTGAAGGTTTACGTGTTAGAAGCAGAAAAAAGTGTAAGAAGCAAAATTAGACCAGGGTCAAATTGTGGTCTGCAGTGGTTCAAGGAAGTGGTGAGCTAGTCATTAATGCTGGTTTTGATAGAAATGTTACAATACTCAGTGCTTCACAGTTTGTTGTCTATGGTATTGGCAGGCGGTCATAATGTTATGCATGATTGGTGTATATTCACATAAAGAATGCAAATAGTCTATAGAAAGTGTCAAAGAAACTGGTCCTAGCGGCACTGATGCAGGAACCTCATTTGCAACAAGATTAAAATAAACTTTTCATTTTTTGTCTTCCTGCTTCAGTAAAAAAAGCCCCACTTGGCAGAGCAAAACAAGGAGCAAAGTTCGAGTTAAAGATATTTTAAACCACCAGAAACAGCATTTTTATTCTTGGTAAAACACTGGCTTGCCTTTCAAACATGAAGTTAGTTTTAATGAGCCTACTCTTCAGTGCAGAAAGCCAGAACACTTTATATTATTTTTCATTTATGTTTTCCTCTTGGACAGGTTCCGTGTCACAAAACCAGTGTTTGATAAACCGGCAAGGCGTACGCTGCTGGTGACCGATTCTACACCCACGGAGGCGGAGCCAAAGAGCAGGACCACATCCGAGTCCCAACAGGTCGGTATCCTGGTAACATCAGTCATTATGTCATCTGTATGTATGATCTACCTTCAGGGTTTACATAATGTATTCACTGTCATCGACGTCATTAGTCCATAAATAATACAATGGAGATGAAAAAATGCAAATGAAGTGCCTGAACCAACAATGCAAACTGCTATGTCTTCAATGTAATGTGTATATACCACTTTCATCATCACCTTATACAGCCTAAATGGAGCTAGAAGGCAGTTTATTTTTGAAGTATATTCAGCCCCCCCCATATTATTCACCAAATTGTGGATAGTTATAAAGTTGTATTTTCAATTCATATTTTTGCTTTGCCACATCAAAGATATAAACACGGTGTGGGCATAGGGTTCACTGGGTTGATGAGTGGAAATAGATGTCTGCTACAGTGGTGGAAACACAACTTAATACATTGGACTTAATAGAATTGGACTTGCATTCAAAAGTTCCACCTCAGCACCTCTAGTTCTTCCTTATAAATGAGTGCTCCAGGTGGTTACGTCCTCTCTGTGTTTAATGTATTGTTTACAAAATGCACTGCACTCCAGCTGCGGTCTCCCTAAAATGCAGCATTTTCCTTTAACAATGCCTCTTATCCCAGTAATATTTGGAATTACTTTCACTTCGAAAGAGCTACCAGATAACAAACCTTCCCATGGGATTCTGCACTAAACCGTTTAGTCCATTGTTGAGGCTTATGTGTTTTTAATTTAATTAGATTTTCCTTCCTACGCTGAAACATAAAGACTAACTGGAATCCTTCATAATTTGTTTGATCAAATGCTTGTATAGCTCAGATAATACGACTAACCCAGCCAATGAAAACGCTGTCACTTTATACGCGGATATTGACTTTCTCATATTGACTGGAAGAATGAAAAATGGCTGGTGTCCATAAAATAAATAAAGCCTTTAGTCACATCGCCCTGCACCTGTAATGAATATTATTGACTCATTAATCCTGTAATCGATCTTGTTTTCTCTCTTTTAGTCGCAGACAGACCAAATGGGTAAAGACAAGTTATAGTCCAGGTAAGCCCAATTCACCAACCCATATACAGTGTATCGATATATATATATATATATATATAGGGTAGGGATAGGGTATATCGATCGAATGTTCTGAATTAACAATAGAGATGTCATTCATGCCATTTTGACAGTTTTAATCACAATGTGCCAATGCGATTTTGTTTGAATATTCATCATAAAAGATAACTATGGCACTTCAACTGAGATATTCTAATTCTGAAAGCTAAGGTTCAATCTATTTATAACATTTATAACATCCCTCTATAAAAGACACTCTTTCATTTTGTTTGGAGTCATGACTTGCCAAAAGTGGTTCATCAGGTGAAACCCATAGAAAAGGAATCAAATGTGACATTATTTGTTGTACTGTGTGGATAAGTCTAATCTCATAGTGGACATGTGAAGTTATCTGTTTGTCTTAGACTGGGCCTGTCTGTTTAATAACTGTTAACACTGAATAACTGCATCGTATTTACATTATGCCTAATTCTGGTTTTGACATTTTCAGCATTGCAATGGACACTTTAAACCACGTCCTAGCATCAGCCAAGGAGAAAAAACACTCTCCAAACACTGCTCCAGGAAGTGCTGAGGAAGATGACGATATCCAAGTCAAGTCGGAAAAATACAGTGCGTTTTCTGTCACACATGACACAGAACTAGTGCCTTACCGAGGGCGCATAAGGTTAACCGTCTTTTAATTCAATCAGATAATGGCCAATGAGGTCATGTACATATGTTTTGATAACAAGGGCTTTTTTTTGCATGTTATCAGCAGGTTTAGTTTTCAACTGTATCCTCCACAAACAGGGAGAACCAGTTTGAGCATCCTGGAAGAATAATTACATAGAGTTACGGGAAAAAATCCCATTATGACGCCAGATAAACAGAAACGCAAGCATGTTGAAAAAGGTGAGAGAATGCTGATCTGATAAGGGTAATTTTCAGAATAATAGGTTTCGTCCTGGGTCAAGAGGCTTTTTTAATAGTAAAAGTATTAAGATCATGATCAAAACTTAAAAGGAATGCCACTTTATATAATAGTGGTTGAATATAAACTAATAATTGTGTTAGGGTTTTGTAATTGGTTGCCAAATTTGACAATACAAATCCATTTTCAGACCAAATGTACCCAAAAAGACATAATATTGCTTCAGTAACCTAAGCTTTAGTATATTGTTTGTTAGCCGCTAATTGCTAACTTGAATGCAGTGTTTGTATTGTTTTCCTAAGCCTATTTATTAAAAATGTCTACTCGTTGCTGCTGAATAGAAAATACACACTATACACATATATAAAAACTAATAATACCAACCATTCACTTCACAACTATCATATATATACAAAGTACACACTAAACAGCAGTAAGTTTCAAAAAGCTTTATTAAATTCCACACACAAATTGCACATTGTCAAATATCAATCTATATAATTATTGTTAATAGATATACTTATGTAAGCACCAAAGACATTTTCTGCACTACATAGGGGCCATATGATAACGTTGACAATTTAAATTTCCACACGTTTTACCATGAGCTGTCTGTTGCCTGTTAATGTTTGTCTGTGCATTCATTTCTTAACATGTACAGTACTGACCAAAAGTTTGGACACACCTCATTCACTCAATGAGTTTAGTTTATTTTCATGAAAAGGCAAGAAATCCCACTTATTAACCCTGACAGGGCACACCTGTGAAGTGAAGACCATTTCAGGTGACTACCTCTTGAAGCTCATCAAGAGAATGCAGAGTGTGT
>JAVQKC010195566.1:0-15635 GCA_036025475.1 Philypnodon macrostomus | reverse complement strand
TTGTCATATGCACAGCTAAACAGAACAGTTTTCAGCCTGGACTTAAACATTGTAAGAGTAGAGGCCAGTCTAACATCTTCAGGGAGACTATTCCAGACCCTAGCTCCATAAAACTGAATTACTCAAACGTGCATTATAGAAACGCGTTGGCATATATTAGCGCCCCTTTAAAGTTACTACTGCAGCATTTGAAAAGTGGTTGTCCTTATCAGATCAATAACTCATAACTTCCAGTCCAACCAAACACGTTCCTACATTGTATTTAAACAAAACCTAAACCTATTAAATCATAATAAAAAATGTTCCCTCACTTCCCTCGGATCTTGGCTGTGAGCTTAATCCAAACAGCTCCTAAATGGACTGTTAACAATGAGAGTGTTTTGCCAAAATACTGTTTCCAAGGTGAACAATGATGTCACCTGATAAACCGCTGTAATACCTGTAAAGCATAAAAACATGGGAGATTCAACAATACAAAAGTAACAGAGGTCATGTTGTGGCCTGTCTAATGCTACATCAGTACTATTGGATTTAAAAAAAATTTTAATCATGGCTTTTATAGTGTAAACTACTACCAGTAGCATAAAAAAGGTTATTGTTGAAGATGTGTTTTGCCAAAGAAAAAATATAATATCTGTTTAATAACTATTTATTAATCCAATGTCATCAAATGTCAGTCTTTGTGTTACCATAAGGGGCTGTCTGGAGCTTATTCCAGCAGCAATGGGCCTTAGGTGGGTTTCAGCCTGGACAGACCTGTTAGTTGCAAGGCTGACACAGAGGCAGACACTGACAGACAACAATTTAGTCACATTCATTCACTATGTAAAATGCCCACTTCCTTCCATTGGGTCCACTATAGACTTAGTTGTGCACTTTTGAAGGTAGTTTAGTTTGTTGTCTCCCTGCTCAAGTGCATACACACTGCATTTTTATATCTGAAAATGGCCCTACTTCAATAAAATGTGATCCGACTATTGCTGCTGCTATACGTGAACCAGATTTCTTTTTAATAATCACTTTCCTTCAGACAAACAGCCCCTGCCCCACCTGGCTTTGGCTTATCCCACAACCACTAATCTTATCCAGGAGGCACACACATATACCTGCTTCAAAACACCAGCCTCCCCACCACCGGGACCCCTGACCCCTGGATCCCCCACACATGTGCGGCTTTCCTCACTGTTTATGATACTGGGCAGATAAGAGACTCAGGAATGTTTTGTGTGGGGAGGAATGAAACAGACACTGACTTTCCAGCATCACAGCAAATTTTGTTTCTTTTAATAAAACATGGAAAATATTGACCATGCATTTTATATTTGTTTGACATTTATAAATATCCCAGCTATTGAGTTTCCCAAAGTTGAGTTTCTCTTGTCCAAAACCATAATCCCTAAAATGTCTCAAAATGGAGCAGTGCTTTTTAGGCTAATCCATGTTTGACCAACAAGTCCTTTAAAACTAAACAACAGAAATTATTTGTTTATTGGCAAGGACAAACATTTCTCGTGATAGATGCAATGACCGGAGATGGTTTTATTTGACAATTTGGAGTTCATTTAGATTTTTTGTTTGCTTGATGGGATTGCTTAGATTGTGAAACTTATTGGCCACGAATTGCTGGAGCCTTTCCATAATTATGTAAGATCTTGATGACCAGGCAGATGGATTGACTTGTGGATCAGAGGATAAACCATGTAAAAATATAGACTAAAGGACTAAACCAGACCTAAACCAGGACTAAACAAGGACTAAACCAGGGCTAATCCAGGTCCAAACAAGGACTATAAACACAACCATATGCCACTGCATTTTGGATGAGCGATTGTTGATTAAATTTAAATAAATACATCCTTGAATGCTTGTATAATCTAGAAGAACTTGGAAAGCACAGACCTTCAAAGAGAGACTGGCTCTATCTGGCAATGGTATGGCTGAAGTGCTCTGTGTACTGGACTTTTCCTTCCTTGGGTATGAAAGGTATTTTGCTATGGTCAAGATGTCCCCCCAGGCTCAAAATCAAGTTCAAGGGTAAATGCTTGACCCAAAACCCACAATGATGATGAAGCCAAAAGCCACCTGTTGCTCTTTGTGATGAAATACAGACAGTCCTCTTATTAAACCTGACTCATTCTGACACCGCAGCACTTTCATTCACAGATTTTCCTTCAGTTTGATGATATACATTTTTTTTTTCTGGGAAGTGTTGACTTTGTGTTGTCATGTTGTATGCGATTCAGTTGATCTCATCTTTCCCAACATGTTTCAACACAAAACAGTGACTTCATCCTCAAAATGTCTTCCCACCATCGCTCCACCTCCTTTAGAGACACTGTTATTAGTCCGTCATTCAAGCGAGTCATCCAGTCGTTGACAGCATGAGTGGCCCTTGACAAAAGAGTTTAATGTTTTTTGTGTGTCTTCTTCCCAGCAGCGGATCCCCCTCTTTCACTCATTTTCCGGAGTTAGTAAATGAAAATGTAAGCCAAGACAAGCGCAGACAAATTTAGCCCAACAGCAACAACATGTGGTTCTGTGGTGGTCTGTAGCCAGGTGCAGGAGCTTTGATCTTCTTTGTTGAGGAAATATTTTTTATGATGTGATCAGATGACGTACATGTCTTTCTTTACATTAGGCTAATTACAGCAACAGATCTGCTGAAGGTGCCTCCTGGTCTTAGTTTTTGAGAGCAGACCACCAGCTGAGAACACTATAATATATTTATTGTAATGTATTGTTATTGCCATGTTTCATTAGCTAGTTTCCAGTCAGAAAAACTCCATAGTGCATAGCCTGATTTTGATCTTTTTCTTCAACATTGAGCCAAAATGTTCTCTGATAGTAAATACCTAATGTATCTCAAACTAATGACTCAAACTTTTTAACATTATTACATTATTGCCTCTTCTGGGTTGCTAGTGAAATTATATTGAGTGTCCAAACATTGTCCTCAATCAAGTGCAGGTCTCCTTTGAGAAAGGCCCTAAACCCCCAAATGTTAAAGTTTTATTTAGATATGGTGCAAATTGGATCTCTAGTGCTGTGAATGTAGGGATCTGGCTTGCACTAACATAGTTGAACCACAATGACAGATTTGTTTAGTTTGATCTATTTCTTCTGTGGATGGACAATGGTTGGATGTAGAAATTCCACAACAGTAAAATGGCTCCTTATGCACGCATATAGGCTTGATTTGCAGCCATCTCTAACACTCTGCAGAGTCTCCAATATTTACACTGAGCTTTCAAAAGTGGGACACTATTTCACATTTGACAAGTTTCTACAGATTCTGATCCCCCCAAACCCTCACTGACTTGGAACATGTCCTTTAATAGGCCACATGTCTGGACACTGGGACCGCTTCCAGAGCCAGATAATATAATGTGCAAAAAAGTGACCTCATCGTCTACATCCTTCAACTGTTTTCCTTTTGGCTTCCAAACTGCAGTGACGATTCATGTTTTAAGGGGATCCATGCAACTTAGTATAGGCTAAATTAATCAGATTCTTCAGGTCAATGTGTTGCCTGAATGAGTTGTTGTAGGGTGAATTAAGCTTCCTTTCAGTGTCCCTGAAAGTCTTGGATCAGGTCACAGTTCTCGCAAGAAAAACAAATTGCTTATCAACAGGCTTTTTCAAGAATGGTAATAGGTCAGAGAATGTTAAACCTGGTATTGGCAGACCTGGTATTTTGTGGCTGAACTTGTAAGTGCTATGAGATAACTCTATATTCCTTGCATTCTTTATGTGCATTCTAAGACTTTTATCCAAATATTCATCCTCACAACTTACTGAGTTTGACAGTCTGACTGCACAGGTGTGTCACTGAACCAGGCTTGCATCAATATATGGGCTTACGGCACTTTTGTCATCTTAGAAAGCTCTGGAAGTTTAACGTGCATGGTCTTGTTCATGGTTTTTAGTTGAACAGGAGAAACGTCCATGGCAACCACTGAAGAAAATAAAGAGTTGCAATTGTCAGGCAAGGAAATGTAGTTCCGACTCTTACCTATGGTCATGAGCTTTGGGTCATGACCGAAAGGAAGAGTTCTTGGATGCAATCGGCCGAAATTAGTTTTCTCCGACGGGTGGCTGGGCGCTCCCTTAGAGATAGGGTGAGGAGCTCGGTCACTCGGGAGGAGCTCGGAGTAGAGCCGCTGCTCCTCCACATCAAGAGGAGTCAGCTGAGCTGCTCGGGCATCTGTTTCGGATTCCCCCTGGACGCCTCCCCCGGGAGGTGTTTCAGGCAGATCCCACCGGAAGGAGGCTCCGGGGAAGACCCAGGACACGCTGGAGGGACTATGTCTCTCGGCTGGCCTGGGAATGCCTCGGGATTCCTCCGGAATAGCTGGAGGAAGTGTCTGAGGAGGGGGAAGTCTGGGCGTCCCTGCTTAGATAAGCAGAAGAAGATGGATGGATAAATGGATATTGAAATTGTTAGTGTACAGAATGCATTTCACTTTTTTTGTTGGTTTTCCAAAATACCATGAAATTTATACTTTTTGTTCTGATCGCAGCAGTGTATGAGTAAATGCTGTGTGCCGTCCATGTTGGAACAGACTGAGGGAGGAGTCAGATGAGAAGATTGTTGGAATGAATTGTCCTATAAATAGTAGTTCCATTGAAACTAAATATGGTCACTGCTTTTGATTCTCAGCCAACTTCCTGTTGAACCTGACCATCTTGCTGGAAGGTAACAAATAGAGAAATCACACTCCACCACCTTCCAGTGATCTGTCTGAGGAAATGAACCTCAGAAGAAGACTGTATGGAGCGTATCTTGTTGTCATTTCAAACATTTCTTTTTGGTAATACAGTTTCTCTGCTCTGCGTTTTTGTTGTCACATTTAGCTGAACTTTAAAGTGTAAGCCCCACTCTACTTTTGTAAAAAACTGTGAAATGTTTTGATAATTAAGCTAAAGGACACCGACATTTCACAAGCTAGCAGGTCACAGATGAGTGTTTTTGAACCACATGGTGACGGGCCAGTGAGCAAGGCTTTACAGACAAGGGACTAGATATAATCGCTCCATCCGATTGGTGTGATAAACGAGTGCCAATTGCCTTGATTATATCCCTGCCTCATTTCCTACTTTTTATGGTTGCTCAATGGGGCATGGTGCAGATAGATGGCACCTGCGTTTATATTCACACACACATGCACACAGAGTTTCACTGGGCTTCTGGGACACATTAAGTTGCATTAATTTTCAAGATACTACCCTAATTACCCTACCTAGTTAACCCTACCTTGTATCATGTAGCTTCTTCTTCTTTCCAATAGACCACATGACTGTATTGAGCCCCAATGTACAGCCGTAAAATACTTACAATATGGGAGTGGAGGACAGTAACCAAAAGTCACACCAAGACATTCTAATAGACTTGATAAAAAATTTTTAATTCATGCCTTCTACACATTGTTAAACAACACAGGCCACCCTATATATTTAAGTTCTTAAGGGTTAGCAGACCACAAAAAATATCATTAATGAGTTAGCATTAGTTACCAAAATTAATTCCTAGTTAGAGGACCAATATTCTACCTGAAAAGTTACCTTACTTTTTGCAGTATACTTGTTAGAGTTCAGTCATCTTTAGATACTGTAAGTGCTTGAAGTTTTACTGTAAAAATACTACAACTTTTTTGACTAATGGAACTGACTACTAGATTTGAATTTATAACATGTTTTTTTGTGTTTTTTACCAACATCAGTCAGTTAATTCTGTTAAAACATCTTATTTGCTCATTTTGGCTTGCTCTCTTGTCAAACTGAATGGTAAAGAGTGACTAACCCTAGTCAACATGTAAACTTTTGAACTGAATCATTTATGCTATGTGTTCCTTTATTTATCCCCTTGTGGAACCCATGTCCCCTTAAGCCACTGTATAACCACATTAACATTGGCACATTAATAAAAGCATGACCACATACACACTACACAGGGCTGCATACTTCTTCCTTCCCCCTTTCTTTGATTCATTATCTCCTCATAATTAATATGGCCTGATACAGCTGTTCCCCTCTACATCTCACTCTACATTATGTGGGTGCACTGAGAAGCTTATTTATTCACTGGAGGTTTTTCAATTCCTCGAATGTGTCACTCACTGCTCTGGCAAATGAATATTCCTTTATGCACTGAAGTGTGTGTTATGCATATGTAGCCCAGGGCATTGGCATTGTATTTTGGCAGGTATGTATGAGGAAGTCTTGTTTTTGGTTTTCATAAAATCTTCCTGTAATGGGTATTTTAGCTTATTTTTTAGGGTGAATGTTCTCAAGCTCCCTAAATATATATCATAGGATAAACCAGGTCTACACTTGTAGGACTAAAACAGGACAATACCAGGTCCTACACAGGGTAAAAGTAGGCATAAACTAGACCCCTGGCAAGGCAGCTCATTTCCCCTATCCCCTAGTCTTCCTGAATCCTGACGGTGATCCTGATCACTCCAAAAATCAATCGTTCCTTGTGTCATTTCTGACCTTCCTTGAATATTTCATCCAAATCCGTTCAGTTCAGTTCCTTGGCGGCGGTAACTAGGAGTAAAGGAGAGATTGGTGTAAACTAGGACTAAACCAAGTCTGACCCAGGACTAAACTAGGATTAAACCAGGGCTATACCAGGTATAGATGTAAACCAGGGCTATACCAGGCCTAAGAGGTCTAAAACAGGACTATACCAAGTCTGACCCAGGGTTAAACTAGATATAATATAAACCAGAGATTGGAATAATCCAGGAGTTATTCGAAGTCTAAACATCACTGCAGCAGGGGTAAACTAGGTGTAGAGAGGTGTACAAATGATTAAACCAAGACTAAACAAGGACTGAATGGGGTTAATACTTGGGGCATATCCACCTCTTTGTCTAAATCCTATCGATGTCTCTACTTCCCACATCACACTACCTAAGCATCACACTAATTGCCTTCTTATGTATCTGTCAAAACCAGGTTGTGTTTATCATGCTCCACAGAAGGTGCTGAAGAAAATGCAAAGTCATCTTTTTTTGATGAATTGTATATTTAGCACGGTTTTATGTACTACTACTGTATGTTTTGTGCTGCGTATGTACAGAAGCCTGGTTCCAAGTCGAGTCAGGGGAAATCACCCTTTTTCCCCTATTTCTGTCTTTGTGAAAAATGACCCTCCTCTTGCAACATATAGGGCACACACCACACTGCAGCAAAATCCACAACTGTGCTAATGACGCTGCACAAAGATGGCACTAGTTTACACTTACCGGCCACTTTAGTAGGTAGACCTGCCTGCTCATAATCTCAAAGCACTCATATTGCATTCATTTCATGTTTGCTTATATGTTGAAAACAGATCGTCTGAAGCTCAAAGTAAGCCTCAGAATTAAGGAGAAACTTGATCAAAGTGATATTGAACATGGTGTGGTTGCTGATGTCTTATACCAGTCTTAGTCTGAGAGTGGTTTGAAATAAAGTGAGTGGTGGTTCTGTTGCTTGTGGACTGGTTTGAGATAATCAAAAGGCAAAATTGGAGCAAAATATAAAGATTTGCAAAACATGACAAAAACATGAAGCATGAAGATTTCTTTATATAAGGTGCAAGACCTATCTAATAAAGTGATTGTATTTTCATAACACAAGTAGAAGCATTTTCACACAGTACTATAATGTCTATGAAGAGTACCCCATTTTTGAAGAAGCCTAATGTTTCTGTTCCTTTATGGCTGCTGAGCTTTAAATAATTTCACAATTTTGCAAAGCTTGCGTTTGCCTAAAACATCTTAATTGCTGCCAGACACATTTTTAACTACCAATGTCCCTGAGTAAAAACGCCTTTGATTATTTTCCACTCTCAGCTGCTGTCCTTCGACATCATGCTAATTTGAAAATCGTATCTTAATTATCGCTTTATGTAATGTGATGGTTGTGATGTGGTTTGTTTTCCTCTGCAGTGGAGACTCGGACAGCCTGACGAATTACCCGCAACCTCTGAGGGTTCTGGAGGCCGTGGTGACCGCTGTGCACGAGAGCGTACAGAGTGGGTAGGTAGCTCATGTCCAATCGCAGTCGTTAATGCTTGACTTGTTCTGACCTCTTCTAGGTGACATTAATCACTGCTCTAAACCTAAGTGTCTTCATTAAAGCATAAAGGTAAGTGGGTGTTCAAGTCACGCAGACAGAATATGAATGAGTTTTATATTATCAGTCAAATGTAAATGCCACAAGCCTCTCAGCCTCATCAGCTTCTCTCTGAAATGACCACGTGCTGAGAGTTAAATGCCAATAAAGTCTGTTTGCTCATTGGTTCACTTGCTTTTTTGTGTTGACAAAGTTAAAACTAAATCTGTTGTACGCAGGCAGCTCTTAGTAACACAGACTATAACAAGAAGATAAAATGTCATGGACTTCAGAGTATGTTTGATATCCGGGATATATATATTATCAAATGATCTCCCTGTTAAGAGTTACCAAACACATCCCAGTCGATGTTATGTTAGCTGGACTCTAATCAAAAGTCAGTCTAAACCAGCATTTGATTTCACTGAAGAGCACAACATTTCAGTAGACTGGTTAGCCATTGTTCTGCTACATACATACATTGAATCAGTGTGCTATGGACCACAAATGTATAAATGTCAGACTTGGCAAAAATGGCACGTTCTATGAAATTTGATAGAATCTAGCCACAAAGGGTCACGAGCCAGTATATATTGTTCGTTCAGGAAGGGCATCCAGCCTACAACATGCTAAATTGAGAATGTGAAATGTAAAAAAAAATTGTCAAACAATGTGGAAAGTAAATATTTTTTTGTTAAACAAGTTTTGTATTGTCATGTAGACACTTCTGCTTGCTATTTTTAATTTTAAATGAAATAAATAAATATATAAAAATAAATAATATAATTAATCTGAAAATCACCTTGAAAAGCCAAAAAGAAGACAATGCCAATGGATAGTGATTTAGAGATTAACATTCATGACAATTTCCTTTGCCTCACTTACTACTTCAGTTTCTGTTGAACAATCCTCTTGAGCACAACTGACTACAGTCGTTTCCCATGCGCTCTCTCAGTGACAGTGACGTGACCTCAGATGACCTCCTGGCTTGGCTGCGTCCCTTCTGTGGAGATTCGTCTATACCCGTGCGCCCTCGTATCGACGTGCTGCAGATACTGGAGAATAACTTCACCCTGAAAGACAGCGACGTGCGCCTGCTTCTGCTGTACAGGACCCAGGCTGTGCTCAAAGACAGAGAGGTACAAAATACACACTTAACACATGCAACACATCAGCCCTTCACAATTCATTTAAGCACTCTCCACAACAGCACGTGTCAACGAGTCTAAAAGCAGAAGCTGAAGCATGCTCCAAAAGTCTGTATTTTCTATTCTCTTCTTCTACAAGGTCATAACATCACAAAGGCAAGCCATACATTTTTAAAAGGTGCTACAAGCTGATGGGTGGAGAGAGACGAGATAAGAGCAATAAAAACAATGGATGAGTTGTTTAAGGGACGTTATGGGCTGCCTTACAGATAGTGAAACATCATTATAATGCAGTATGCAATCTTATTTTTATGCAAAAGTATAAATTGTATATATATTCTGATTTCATGTACCACTTGTCCTGTCCGCTAGTTAAGATGAAATGAACTGGAGATGAGGAAGTTATTGTAAAGAAGGAAGCAAATTAATAGTGATTCTATTATTTGCCATATTAACTTCAGACCATGTTAAAAATGAGGTGAAACAGCATTTAGTACTTCCCAGAGGCCTTCAGTGATTCCATGATTGAATTGCACTAGACCCTTTTATTCTCTATGCAATAACTATTTTAATTCAGCACAATACAATGGCTTTTGATGAGAACGGCGTCAGTACTTTTGGTTCACTGCTCCTATATATGAACCTGCTTTTTCCATTCTACTCCTGTCTGGTGACAAAAATACATTGGTTTAATATGTCCTCAAAAAAGTTATTGTATGAAGTCCTTTTGTGCCACTGAGTCCTTCCACATGTGTGCCGTATGTGCACCTGTGCTGGTAGTCTCTTCTTCCCAGGTGTACCCCAGCATTGAGTGGCTAGTCATTAAGATTCTTGACTGACTAATTAATGGCCCAAGCTTGGTAATTAATGTGTAAATGTATGCGTAGCACCACAGGCTATTGTCAGTGCAGGTAGACAGGTGTGTGGGCCCGGACGCTTTAACTAATTGGGTGCTCTCACGACATTTGGCAGGCTCTGATGAAACACACTTAGAGGCACACACGTGCACTCTTAAGGGAGTGTGCATAGCCGGGATCAGTTAATTAATCTGGTAAAAAGAAGTCGTGCTGTAAAAGCTGGTCTCATTTTTTTGAACACGTTTTCTTTTTTGTCTTTCCCCGAGGCGCCGGAAAGGTCTTCA
The DNA here is from genome assembly GCA_036025475.1 of Philypnodon macrostomus. Taxonomy (NCBI): domain Eukaryota; kingdom Metazoa; phylum Chordata; class Actinopteri; order Gobiiformes; family Eleotridae; genus Philypnodon; species Philypnodon macrostomus. The sequence goes on along the minus strand of JAVQKC010195566.1, from coordinate 5,240 downwards.
AATGAAGAGTGACTTGTAGTTGCATAATGTCTCATTGAATGTTGCATTGGGTGAAGTGGTTTGTCATCTGTGCTCAAAGTGGACCTGTTATGCTAACTGAATTGGTCTGAGCTTTCAAAAATACCTGGAGCTCTAATTTGTGTCATTCAAGCATGTTTGAGTCGTGCTGAGGAGCTGAAGTTCTCAGGAGATACACACACTTTCATTTGCCTGAACGTTCTTGACAAAAACATACCTGGAGTTATATTTTGTTTCATTCGTGCCTGTTTAATCCAGTATGCTGAGGAGGTGACTTTCTCTGGAGCTGAAAACATATCTCCAAAGGTTAGAAAATACCACCATGTACTAATTTCGGTATATAGACTGTACTAATCATATGGGCGTAGGCAGTCGGGGGAAAGAGGGCCTATGCATAATATGACCCCTTAACAAACAAAGTCCATTTTATTTAGTAAATCTTTTTTTCTATTTCCATTTTTGGCAGTGTCTTTATACCTCTGAAGCCTAGCCTTGCTCTTTATTATGGCCCTCAGTGACCTCATCATATCACTTCACAACCGAACAGAGAGGAGTCAGTGTGTGAGCCGCTCTTGCTATTGTTTCCTTTTGGCCTCTTTGGTCTCCTGACTAATCAGCTCAGCTCCCCTGTGCATCCCACCAGCTACAGACTCCTATCTAAAACTGTACAGGCTTATCCCTCCTTCCAAACACACACACAGTACAAACATAAAGCCACTTCCTGCTACGATTTCCATGACAACCACTGCATGGAGCTTGAGTTTACCAGGGAATCGGATACCAGCTGTATGTTAAACTCAAAATTTCCCTCTCATCTCCTCCTTTCCGCTGCTGTCTGTTTGCTGTTTTTCGACAAAGGCGTCTGATTAGCTGCGCCATCTGCGATCAAAGGCAGATATATGTGCTTACACTCACATACACACCATGATTCTGTCTTTGCAAAAGATATGTTGACATTAAGACAGACCTCTGTTATGTGCCATCACCCTAGAAACGACATAACCGGATAATTAGGGACAATCGCATGCTTTGATCAAAGAATTGTCCTGGATATGTGAAATGTAACCTGTCCTTTGTATTTATTTCGAGCTTTCCTTCTTTGATAATAATGCTGACGTCACTGATAGCCAGAAGGATCTATCTCGGGCTGTTTTTAACCAATGTCAGAACAATAACAGTAGCTATTGCCGCTGTGTAAACACTTCATTTAACTTAATGGAGAGAGTTAATTGTTTTAGATTAAGGTACATTTTCTTGCACTGTGTTTTTTACTTCAACAAAGCAATTTATTTGACATTCTATACGATTTGTTTATACAGTATCTGCAGCTATATTCATCATTGACAATTTAGCCCCTGAGATAATAATATACAGTAGAGTATGACAAACGCCTCCGCAATCAATGTCACCTTAGTTGCCTTTTGTATATAAACACACAAGGTGAAGCCACTTAATATTTATCTCAATCTCTGCCAGCATACATATCCATACAGTCTATTGCTATATTTTGTTCCAGTCCTGTAAATATATCCCATACACCCATTCAGTTAAAGAGTCTATCAGCAGATTTGTCAATAACAGCCAAACCTACTCCCAGTCAGATAAAATGACAATATATGGGTCACAAATAGCATGCGTGATCTTGTGATGACTTGTGAGCCCCACAGGCCACGAATGCTGACCTTTCGGCTAAAGAGCAAATTTAAATTTTCAGCAGTATCACAGGAAAGGTATGGCTCATATTTTTTAATAGGGAGAAATTAGTGTGCAACCTTTATGTGAGAATGTGCTCTGGCTTCAGTGTCAGATGAATGTGGGGAGTATTATGTGTCTAATAAAAAGAAAATTTAAATTTAAACTATTTAAATTCTCTGCAGTTAATTGTATGACAGCTGACACTGGCCTTTCAGCTCAAGGGATAATTATGATCTTCCAACTAGGATTTAGATATAATATTATATCTAAAAAGGTTTATACAGTGAAAATATGTATAAATGAGAAACACAGAATTTCTCATTTGGGCAAATATTGATGAAATAATAAGGTCCTGCTTTTATTTCCACAGCTATAAAGATATTCAAGTAACATTAGGTAGAATAAAAGTAAATGAATGTGAGAGGGATAGTTTTAGTAGATTTTTGCAACATCAATAAGGGAAGACTTAATGAATGGAGTCTACCCCGAACAAAAAAGTACCTGTTTCATGACTAGATCTGGGCACTATTTTTACCACTGTAAGATACTGTAAAGATAATACATTGAGCTTCTAGGTATAGTAAAGATGGTCAAACTTGCAGTTATTAAGCTTCTTTTTCTGTTTTTGGATAACGTGACTGTATGTGTTTGAACGTTCTACATTCTCTACTCAAATGTACTACCTTATGACCTCTTTTCTTTACACATACTGGCAGTCTTGTTACATCCATTGAAGTGGACATGCACGTTTTGAGCCTGTCGTAGAAGGGGACGGAGGGTTTAATGATGGATGCTGTTTGGGCCAGCGTGTGTCCAGAGCGGGTCAGGCCGGGCCATGTCAGCAGAAAGGCCATTGGATGATTCACAGCCGCAGCTTCCCCCAAACTCTGAGATAATGGATCAAAGAGGAAACGGGGAAGAGGAATTATAGGAAGATGGTGGGTAGTTGGAAATAATGATGGATCAAAGGTATAAAAGTGAAGCAAGATATAGAGAAAGTATTGGAATTGAAAACCACTGCAGAATATCATGCTTTTCTGTGGCCTTAAAGGGGCCATAGGATGCTAACTTAACTTTTCTGAGCTATGTTAGAAAATATATATTGAGTTGTAAATTGAATTGAATTGTCTTTCATTTCCATGTTTGTGTGATCCAGTATGTTTAGGCACTAACCTTATCAGGAGCTGAAACCACATTATTTCTACATATTTGAAGAAACACAGTTCTTCTGCTTTCCATTTTTCATTGGCTTTAGTGGTGAAATGGATCAGCAGGGGGGTAAGAGGGCCTTAGAGGGTCACGCCTTTAATCTGAGGTTTTTCAGCAGAGCAAAAGCAACAACTGCCAAAAAGATGTTTTCCATAAATATTTTTGTCTCTTTAATTTACATGATTTAATCTAGAAATAAACATAATTCATTCTAAAAAGATTGAAAAGGGCATATTATGGACCCTTTAATTCCCCAACACTCACACAGACACCTAAAAAAAGAGCTGTATTAATGAGCTCAATTGAAATGCTGACATTTAGGTAGTGAAGGAGGAGGAGGGACGAGGATGTGGCGAGGTGAAGCCACAGATAGATTTTGTGACTTCATTTTGAATGATTAGTCATAACGGCCAGGCGTCGAAATGTCACCACTGTCGAGACCAGAGGGTCTGTTTAGCCTGTGTCTGTGTTTGGCCTTTTGTCACTAATAACACTTTATTCAGTGTTCTGAAATGGCCAATTATATATATAGATATATCTATAGATGTATCTAGAAATGTCTATATATATCTATGCAAGACTTGAATGAGACTAATATTAAAGTAGTGCAGTAGTATGTAACATTCCATCATAAACCCCTTCTTTCCTGAGCGGAAAGAGAAAGATCTCCTGAATAGTCTTTAATTCAACATAATATTTAAATCTGATTTTTAAAAAGGATTAAAAGCATTTATAGAATCACAAGTAGGTTACATATAGTTTCTAATTGTTATAATCATAAAGTTTGGAGACTGGCAGCTGAAGTCTCACTTGAAGCTATGCAATTTTGCTGGCTATTCTAACATAATTATCCCCATAAGTGGTTCTTGAGCAGTACTTCATTTTATAGTGTAAAACTAAATTTGAATTCATATTGGCTTCTCATGACTGTTGGCAGTGATTTAACTTTATTTTCAACCCAGGTCACCTCCATGCATGTGTGCGTATGGGTGTGTCATGTCTAAGGTCACAACATAATGATGGTGAGGGAACAGAAATCATTCCCTTCTGTCATTGTCATGGGTCATTTGTTTTGTCTCTGAGTGGTGCAGTTGCTTATGTTCCCAATGCTAACAAACGGCCTCATATGCCATAATTCCTTTAGTCTGTTTTCCTTTCTTTGATACCAAACATAAACTCACAAATAAGACACAATATTATCATTTCTCTCTCATTTTGTTTGTCCCACTGCTTCCTCACACCACCTTTGATTCCCTGTCTGTGGTAGTAATTCTCATTTTGTACGCATCAATTAACCAGAAAATTGGCCATACACAGAGAACAGATGATAGCTTTTACATGCTTCTACATAAACACATGGTAGTGCATATGAAGCGTGAAGATGTGATGGCTGACCTTTATGGCTGTATTAGTGCGTTCAGATGTTTGTGTGAGAATGCACTACACAGTTTCTGCCTCACTTCATAAATGCATACTAACACTGTTTGGTTGTATGTGTGGCAAATGAGAAGGGGGCCTTACTAAGACTCTCTACTATGAGTTATGGATCTTTTACTTTGTTTTCAACACCTCTCCCTATAACATCAATAAGACTGAAAAATATTACTATTAACTATTCCTTTACATACACATGTTTATTGTCATTGCCTGAGTTGATATATATGTGATATTTATATTGATTCAATTTTCTCTTTCTCTTTGTTTATAGAAACAAATGCAGCCTTTGTTAAGTGGTTATTTTCTCTACTACCCTAAGAGCCAAAGCATGCCATATTATTTGCTGGGAGCAAGCTCTGATAAATGCATAAGGAAAATCATCTGACATGTGCTGTATTAGGTGACCAAATGCATGTTTCCTATTCTTTAAAACACAGCTAATCTAAAGGATTTAGCTTATGTCATGTGGGGGAATGTGCACTCTTGGTTTATTCATCAAAAATTACAACTATTGGCTAATTGGTTATTTTCAGGTTCTAGAATGTGATCATGTCATACACACAGATGGGGGGCAGGGGCCAGAATCTGTATATGGATGTTTTTATAAGAAATGTCCCTCCAAAAAAATCCACAAATGTTGAATCTGATTATTATATCGGCAAAATGACGATATTATGGAATCCCGCCGGATGGGGGATGGTACTTCTACGATTAATGACTAACTAATAATGCCCTGAAGCACTTTAATTGAGCCATTATTCCTGCTGACTCAACACCTTTAAGGCACAAGGATTGAGAAAGAAGAGTCGACTGTTTAACCAATATATAAATGTTAAAATTTGGTACAAATTGAGATATAGATTTGGATTGTTTATATGTAA